>JBBPMC010001194.1:0-12521 GCA_038090115.1 Strobilomyces echinocephalus
ATGCGACGAGGATGAGACTTCGACTATCTAGCTTATTTGCCTTGGCGGCTTAGTGAGCCCAGGGCATACACGAGGAGCCAAATAAGCTGAAATATGCCGCATTAAGAAACGTGTCAAAATCCTGATGCCAGTGTGTGAGACCAGTGTGTGTACCTGACACCCCGGGCCTATCCTGAGGCAGAGGTGTATCATCTCTGAGGTCGATACCATACTACGGGACGCATCGATAGAAAACGACCGTGTCTTTTTCCAAATTGACACCTAATTGACGGTTAATTAGCGTCAGTTAGGGAGAATGCTAATTTACCGTTATTAACACCTGTCAATTAGAGTTGCAGCACAGGTGTTGCTAATTTACCGGTCAATTTCGACGGCATCCGAAATTTACCGTACACTAATCAGAGGGTTTGTTCCATCCTTCCACTTGAGCTGAGAACGACCTATAAATGAACAGAGCAACGGTGGTGGTGCAAAGGCAATAAGGATGTACAGCATGAAGTCATGTTCGAGGGTTGGCCATCCATGGCCATCCATGGCCCTGAGTCTCCTGCTGCACAATTTAGCCCACTCCAAAGGGTGTCGTTGAACATCCAGGTGTAGAGATTTGAGAGCCTGCAAGATCCTTCTGTCACCAGGATTGACATAGGAAAGGTGGTCAAAAGTACTAGATAGGACATATCTATCGAGAGAGTAAAACTCAGGTGATGACAAAGTTTACGATCCAGAACTCGTCGTTCAACGTTGATTGAAAGGTATTCTGTGATTTGGGATAACCGCAGAGGCACCAAGGCAACCACTATCCAAACTAAAGCACGTTGGGCGACCTTTCCCTCGTGTTCATTCCCATTCATCTTCAAGGGACGTATGGGCGAATCCTTCACAAGTTGTGAAGGATTCGCCCATACGTCCCGTTAAGGGTGCTCGGAAGATCATTCAGCGTCTCCCTGACTTGCACCGCAGTCATGCATCGCTTGAGGATGTCGAGCTGACATTAGACCCATCGAAACCTAGGGAACAGTGGCAAGTGCATCTCTGGGGAATGTCGATAGTATGACGGTACTTACATCCCATCAGCCTTCTTACATAACACAAAACAGATCTCGTTTTTCAGATTGACCTCCATGATCCGAAGGCGCCGATGAGAGTCGAGCTCTCTAGTGGCATGCAGTCTGATATCTCTGGACACCTCGCATATCATCATGTCCATGTCAATTGATGGAAGGGACGAGAAGCTATCCTTGATGATCTGGAGTAGCCGACTGGTCACGAACAATCGAATGCCCCCTTTGCGCATTTCTGTAAGAGCGCCGAGAAGGTTCTCGACATCACTGCACTCGTCCAACGCGTCGACGACCAGGAAGGGTTGATGACTGAACTGTCTCGCTGCACGAGAATCAAATCGCCAGGAACGACAGCATGGCGACCGGATTGCTGGAGGAACTGGAAGAGATTGGACCGCATCGCTTCCGCAGCACTGGTCGATCGCTCGAAATCACAATAGAAATACACCAAAATTGCGTCATCCTGTAGTGAACTCTTGATATCCTCGATCACAGAAGTACTGTAACGAGGGTCAACACCAGCTGAAGGGAAAGAAGGATTATACGCGCGCTAGAACGGATTTTCCTGCTCCAGCTGGGAATAACTACCTCAGTGATAGAGCTTTGGCACACGTCGAACACCTTACGTTTGCCATGTATCCACAAAAACGAATCGTGTGTATTCTTCCAAGTTTTGTACATGGTCGCGCTATGCAACCAGGTGCACGTATCTGGCTGCCGCAATAGGAGAGTACGCTCATACGTCTCTTTAGAACTCCATGCATGTAGCCATTTCAATACCCTGTTCAGTTTCTGTGCTGCAAGTATAGAGCCTTGTTAGAAATGAGAAATACAACGAAATGATGGCGTCATACCATCGATTCTGTGTTTCTTCGGGTTCTTCTCCTTTCCCCCTTTGGAAGGGTCTCCGACCTGACGCTGGTGGGGTTGTATGATGTCATTCTGCGATGATACCTCATTTCTGCGCGCTGCTTTTGGCGGAGGTAGCTGTTGAGCATCAATCTCGCGGTTCCTAGTGAGGTGATGAGTGTACGTCATTTGCAGGCCATAAAGATTCACCATATATCTGTCGAGAGCAAGAAATGGAAGTCGGCTTCGTGCTTCCAGAACAGCCTGATTGCTTGGTTACTGCTGTCTCTTTCGGACGCGGAGCGCGACGATCGAAAAAAATTCCTGACGCCATAGCTGGCGCCGAGCTCCAGACTGAGCAACATCTTCATTCGGTTCAAGATATCGAGACACCTCTTTGGTTCTTCGCTTGAAAACCAGTCCTTGAGCCGATCATCGACGATTCCGCTCCCGAGGAACAGAGCGCCGTTCAAGGTTTCCAGGATAGCGCCAGCAGCGACAACTATCCTTTCCATCTGAAAGCTTTCGACGGTTTTGTCACCGGCGTTCCTGACGAGCGCGTCGAAGACGTGTCGTGAGTTGGATGCGATCTCGACCAAAGTCTTTCCTGGGTCCATGATGATGGACGGGAAGGAGTGTGTGTTACAAGTTGCTGTGCGCCACCGCGGTCCCTTATACTACTCTGTGCGACAGCTGGGCGCCAATTTCAGAACCACCTCGACGATACATCGTGTATTGAGGCTTCTGTTTGACTGACGTCGCGAATTCGAGAGCGATCAGATCAAGGGTTCACTGGCCTCGAGCTGCTGGCCATGGGGCTAGATGCAGACCACAGAACGACATAAGGATACATCAATAGAGCTTGTCTATTTTCCGCTCGCGCTCCGTAACGTCCGTCACATGTCGACAGAGCCCATGGACTGAACGATCGGGGCACTGCCCTTCTCCTGCGCCGTTCGAAGGCTGGAAGAAAACGAGGCGTCAATCAGATGATCTGATCCGCAAATATACTACCCAGGACGTACCTATAGTCGTCTCCGTTCTGTGTGATATATCGCACCCAGGGCAACGCTTGATACCCGCTCTTTTCGACGATCTTCAGGTAACGTACTTGTATGCCAGACACTGTGAAATATGGAATCTCAAACTTGACCGTGAGCGGTGGTCGCGTGGGTGGCTCGCTGTCTGGATACGGTTTGTCAACCAGAGGTCCACGGAACGGTGTGAATGAGGTCAACGCACCACTCTTGACACTCGGAAGACCAAAGTGAGCTCTCATGAGATAATCACGACCACCACCTAGTTGCTTGATTTTCCATACGAACGCGGACTTGTCAGGGGCATATTGTACACTCCCTGTCGACGCCTGGCGAATGTTGAAGACAGGATCACCAACATTCCATCTCCAGACACTCACCCGGAATTTTGGGGTATCGGCGTCGTCAGGAACAGGCACCCACACTTCGACGTTGTTTGCCGTACTTCGCCTCTTGAACTGAGCCTTACATTTCACAATATACTCCACTCTCGACCCCCTGTGGCTTTCCACGGAAGCTTCGACCCAGATGAGGGGCTTCACCTGCGTAGACAAGCGGTAGGACATCAACTCGAACTCGCCGTCAGGCGGTATGAAGGATATCGTGCGGTCATTCTCGAAGCGGGAAAGACGGACACATTGATGAAACTTGACATCTTCCATTTCAATAGCTTTACCCCGAGATGCTGAGATCAGTAGGTGATGGTTCGTCAGGCAGAGGTTGACAAGGAACAGTCAAGGGGCGTACTGCGACCAGTGCTTTCAAACATGACTTTGTCATTGAGACCCAACCTCAGCTCTGGCATACCGGACAGATAACATTTCATTTTTATCGCGCCTAGAATTTCAGATCGTACGACATTTCCGTTGGAGTTTACCTGCGTTTAATGGATCGACAGGACGAGCGGGACGTTCAGGTTGCAGCACGTGAAGATAGTGACGTTAGCAACCGCATGGTACAAACGAACAAAGAACATACGAGAAGGTTGACGCTCTCAATGACGTCGAGGAAGACCTCATTCTTGCGGTATCGGATACCCTCCGTGCGCCACGAGACGGCGTTTGTCACTGCCATGGGCGGTCGAACCTGGATCTCTAGCTTGTGGGATTCTTGTGTAATATATCTATCAGGGATATCAGTGACGAGTCTCAGTTCCACACTGTATGCGCACTCTTGCAAGATCTTGCTCTCCGTCGTCTGAGGGTATCCGAAATCCATCATCTCGTCCATAAGCTCGTAGATTATCACGAAATTATCACGTATTGACTCTTCTTCGAGTTCCTTGAAGTATTCAACGAGGACCTGCGACAACCTATGCAAGAATATGATGATCTCGGCCGCATTGGAGTTTCGTTTCGACAGTGCGAGGACTATAAAGGAACACCGGTGGATCAGTGAAAGCAGAGAGGCAAAAGGACGGCTCACGGTACAAGTTGGAATGTCGAATGTGCATGTAATTGATGCCTTGGCTCGAGAAACAAGGCGTCACTTGTTGGCCCTCTTCTTCGATTTCGAGGACGAGAGGGAGAAAGCGCTCGATGTACGAAGCTGGTACATCGTCCTTGTAAGAGCGTTGGATGAGCGGCTTTCCTTTGAGGTCGAGGATGGCGATAAGAGATGCCATGGCGCGTCGACACGACCGGCTGCTTCAGCCTGAGGCTGAGGCTACTCGGAAAGGTGCCGTATCCTTTTCCAGATGTGTCGCAAACAGTGGCAAAACTTCACTTCTCCCCCTTGTTTCATTATGATTTCTTTGTATGAGTGTAAAGATGACACACTGCTACGGTTATACCACCCTCACACTCAACTACCAGCTGGAACACAGCGCTGTGCGCTAGCTTTACGGACTAAACGCTGGAAGTTCTCTTTGAAATAATGACCCTTCGCTTCAGCAAGGCCGAGCGGTGTCTCCCCTCCCATGTTTCGTGCGTAGGGATCAGACCCACATTCGAGCAGGATATCAATAGTCTTCCACAGATACCCTTTCATCTCCTGTCGTACGGCAAGATGGAGTGGAGTATCTCCACTTGGAGTGGTAACATCTACGCTGGCTCCTTCAAGCGTCAAGAGACGCAGTAGCAACGCGCTGTTCCACGGTTCGCTTTCCACCGCAGCCAGGAGAATATCGGTGGGGAGTGGCGTGTTTTGTGAAATCAAATACCTAATCACAGATATTCGTCCATGTCTTGCCGCGACATGCATGGCAGTTTCTCCAGCTGCGTTCCTGAATGAAGGATTACAACCAGATTCGATCAGGATCTGGGCGCACTCTAAACATTCTTTGTCAGAGGACTCAAAGTCAAATGCGCGGTGCATTAGTCCGTTGTCGCCGTTGATCGATATGCCGTCTACGCCATTTCTAAGGAAGGAGATTGTCCGTGGTGCCGAGGTAAGCAAGATATCGTGGGGCAACGGTACCCCTTGCGAAATGAAATATTCTAGGATGACGACGAACCCGCACATTGCCGCATTGTGAAGGGGTGTCTGCCCAGTTTGGTTTCGCGAGAGGGGATCACAGCCGGCATCAGTGAGTGTTCTAGCGCATTTGAGACGATCATATTCCTCCCCAGCAGCCAGGACCAGGTGTAGCGGACTGTCTCCATCTTCTGTGACAGCAAAGACATTGGCACCCTTGTCAATGAGGTAACAGATCATTCGTGTTTTCCGGGACTGCCCCGCTGATGCAACGAGGAGGATGTCGAGGGGGAGTGGTACGTCCAAGGAAAGGAGATATTGAACAACAGATACACAACCATTCCGCGCAGCAATGTGAATAGGTGTTTCATGAGCGGAGTTGAGTGCGTGAGGATTGCACCCAGCATCAACTAGGAACTCGGCCTCATAGGCTTCCCAAATGTGATGGAGTAAAGTATCCCCATTTTCCGCAACAGCATGTATACTCCCCCCCTTTTCACAGAGAAAGCGGATTGTAGAGATATGCCTCGACAGATTAAATGAAGAAGTCCGCTGAAACTGAGTGAGCATTATATCTGGAGGGACAGTTGCACCAAAGGAAAGTAAGAATTCCATGACAGAGACATATTGCTGCTGTGCTGCAACATGAAATGGTGTTTCGCCAGCCAAGTTACAGGCACTTGGGTTACATCCAGCACTAACAAGGACTTGCATTCTCCTCAGACAATCTGCTTCCGAGGCAGCACCGAGTATTGAGACATGGAGCAAAGAGTTGCCATCAGGTTGAGTAACATGTATATCAGCTCCCTTGTTAATGAGAACTCTGATCATTGGAGTGGCCTCCGAGCGAAAGTGCCTAGCCACAGAGAGAAGGCCATGTGGTGGGAACGAGAAATCCAGTGAAAGGAAGTACTCCATGATGTGAAAGTGATTATACTCGTTGGCCACATGAAATGGTGTTTCCCCGAAGGCATTGGATAACAATGGATTGCAGCCTGCCTCGACAAAGATTTTCACAGAGTCCCGAAGTTCGTCATGGTCAAAGTCGAAGTCAAGGATAGGTTTCAGAATTTGATGGAGTGGAGTGTCACCATTGCTTGCAATGGCATGCATGTTAACACCGTTGCGCATCAGAAGACGAATCATTGCCGGTGCCCGTGCTTGACTTTGTTCTGGTTTCGTCAGCAGGACATTGGGCGGGAGTGGTACATATAAAGAGAGCAAGCACTGGACAAGGGAGATGTATCCATATGCGACGGCAAGATGCAAAGGTGTCGCGCCAGCAAGATTGCATGCAGATGGGTTGCAACCTGCGTGGATGAGGATCTGTGTGCTTTCCAAACAATCATCTTCCTGGAGACAGTGACTAATTACGAGGTGGAGTGGGGTATCTGCAGTCGATGAAGTAACATTGGCAGTGTAGCCCATGTCGAGGAACAGACGCAGCAGTGCTGGGATCGAATGACTGCTACGTGATGCATCGAGGATGATGTCAGATGGCAATGATATGCCTTGTGAAAGAAGATCCCTGACAGTAGATACATGTCCTGCTGATACAGCCTGGCGGAGGGATACTTCATGGGGACGAGTAGGCAGTTCACAGCCAATCTGTACGAGTCTTCGCTTGATTACAGTGATCTCCTGCTCGGAAGGGGAGCTGTTCAAAAATCGGGTGAGATCTAGCACACGAAGGAGTAGTCCTCGATACAGAGAATTGGCCACCCATTCCGCAAACTCATCAGTTTGTAATAATCTCATCGCAAGATGGGAGAACGTGCGGGAGCGCCTATTGAAGATCTGTGCAAACAACTCCTCTGGCACAGAACTTCCTTCATCCAAGAATAGATTCAACATAGCTGGGTGCCAGAATGGTGGAACTGCGGCGACTTCAATCGGTAAGATTTGACGCTGACCATAAACATCCCAACCACGAAGGTTCACGCTAAGGCCCCTTGAGAGTAACGTCCTAGCATGTTCAATCTTTCCGAATCGTGCAGCATAGATGAGAGGGTTCGTTCCATCCTTCAACTTCAGCTGAGCATGACCAATGAATGAACGGAGGAGTGGCTCTGGCGCAGCAGCAATGAGAATATACAGCATTATGTCATGCTCGAGAGTCGGCCATGGCAGGGGGTGAAACCAAAATCTCTCGCAGAACTGCTGCCACTCTGAGGGATGTTCTTGGATGTTCAACTGGAGGATTTCAATCGCCATCAAGACTCCTTTATTTCTTGAGTTAATGTGAGAAAGGTGACGGAGACCCTGGGATATAACATATTCAAGGAGAGAGTGAGTCTCCGTCTCCGTCTCCGTCCGAGCTTGTTGACTTGTGGAAGCATGGAACATTACCATGTCCATAGCACCTCCGGGCACCCCAGATCGACGTGTACTGAAGTTCGATGCTTCGCGACGACCAAGTTCTTCGAGATATATGCCAACGTAGCACATACAATAAACGGCCAACTGCGCATGAGCATCCTGTTGGTCGATATGATATATTGGCTGCTTGGTACAGCTTGGTTCTCCAATCAGGTACTCCTATCAAGACGACGACGTGATTGAGTCTTTGAGGAAAAGGGGCATGAACCATACCTTGACGCTGAAGTGGGACAGAATAATGATGTCCGTTGTTTCGTTATATGTCACAAGACTGCCTAACACGTCCAATAAAGTGGCGTCATTAACGGGTCCAGAATCATGATCCAGCGTCCGCTGCATGAGATCAATCGACAGAGCTTCCCTAATCTGAGACAGCTGCAAAGGCTGCAAGGCTGCTACGAGCCAGTCTAGAGCACGGCGAACGACGCTTCCTTCGTGCTCGTCTTTGCTAACGTCGAAGAGAATCCTCTCATATGTGGCGTACAGATCGGTGGGAAGATCAATCAATGCTTCACGAATCCGTACAGCAGTTACACATCGCCTAAGGACGTTGAGCTGACATTCGACCCATCGAAACCTAGATATCGATGGCTATCAGTGGGTGCAACGATTACACGATGAGGTGACACTCACATCCCGTCAGCCCTATTGCATAGCTTCCTATAGATCTCGTCCTTCAAGCTAGCGTCCAGCGTTCTTAGACGCCGATGAGAGTCCAGTTCTCTCGTAACATGAAGCGTGATATCCGCGGCGATGGCGTACTTCATTGCCTCCATGGAGATCGAGGGAAGATCCAAGAACTTGTTCTTGATCACCAGCAGGGGCCGACTAGTCACAAACAAGCGAACGCCACCCTTCGTCAATTCTATGAGACCGTCGAGAAGCTTTTCCACATCTTTGCACTCGTCCAGCGCGTCAATAGCGAGGAACGGCTGTCGGCTGAATACCTTCGCTGCGCGTGAAATGTAACGAGCAAGAGGTACGGCGTTATTGACGATCGAAATGGCGCTGTCCTTCTCCTTCAATAGCTCCTCTATCAGCTCTTCAGCATTAACCGGATGGTGAGGAAACTGCAGCAGTAACTGGGAAAGAAGGGAACGCATCACTTCGATGGTGCTCGTGGAGCGCTCGTTCCGGAAATCGCAATAGAATATAGCCATAACTTCGTCATCCTGAAGTGTACTCTTCAGGTTCTCGATAACAGCAGCACTGTAACAAAGGTTAATATCACCACGAGCGAGAGATGATGTATCAATACATACGCTAAGACGGATTTTCCTGCTCCTGCTGAGAGTACGAGTGGATTAGATGATGATTTTGAGTGCCTCCAAAAATCTACCTTTGCCATGCAACCAAAGGAACGAATCCTCCTTGACCTTCCATGTTTTATATGCGTCAGTGTTGAGCAGCCAGTTGCAGGTATCAGGCTGCCGCAAAGAGATAGTGCGTCCGTGAGTTTCTCCGCATTTCGATCCGTTCAACCAATCTAGGATAATGTTTAGTTTCTTCGCTACACACGTTTGATCAAGTCAGACGTGGCATACGGGACATACACCTGCGGGACATACTATTGATCCTTTGTCTCCTTGTCTTTTTGCCTTGCGATACGTCTGGAGTTCCCTCAGAGACAGGCTGCTTAACATGAATCAACTTTCGAGTATCAACTATGTTAGCGTGCACTGAAGTAAATTCTGGCGTTTTCCATGATTTCTGTGGGGCTCCGAGCCCGCTTTCGCGATTCCTAACACGATAATGAAATTAGCCGGACTCATTGACGCCAGTCTAAACACCCACCAGACCTCAGTGGTGAGCAGAAAATGGAAACAATCCTTGTGCTTTCGGAGCAGCCTGATCGCTTCGTCGCTCTTGCCTTGGGTGGTGAACGGAGAACGAGGCGCCTGGAAGAAGCTGAATACGCCAAGTTCGGGCTTGGCGTCGAGCAACGCGTCCATCTGTTTCAAGACACGCAAACATATCCCGGGTTCTTCGCCAGACAGCCAGTCCCGAAGCCTGCCGTCGACAATGCAGTCCTCTACGAGCATCGCCTTGTTGAGCGTCTCCAGGACGGCATTGGAGCCGACGGCGATCCTGTCTAGCGGCCCGCGAAAGGCTTCCGCGGTTTTGCGACCGGATTCCCTGACGAGCGTGTTGATGACTCGTTGCGAGACCAACGCGATTTCGATCACGGTCTTCTGTGCCGAGTCCATCACGGTGAATGAGTAACCAGTGACTTGCTGTGGAACCAGGGGCCCGGGTCCCATATAGAAGTTGGGTCCCACCACACGAGGCACTGGTCATGTTCAACCAACTACCATGTCGGACTCGACTAGGCCTTTCGAATTCACGTTTTCTATGCCCCTCAGAACTATACCACCCGTCTACATACCACCTTCTCTACAGAACGTATCGCAGGGAAAACAGGAATCGCCAGTGCCCTGGCGACAACCCACTGCCGTCCACGCCAATCACCCCCCGAGCGACACCCACACCGGTCGAGGTCGCCAGACACCAACGCCATTCAATTTCAACGATACCCTGCCAGATTTCAACGACGCCCTGCCAGATTTCAACGACGCCCTTCCAGATTTCAACGACGCCCTACCGGATTTCAACGATGCCCTTCCAGATTTCAACGACGCCCTACCGGATTTCAACGATGCCCTTCCAGATTTCAACGACGCCCTACCGGATTTCAACGATGCCCTTCCAGGTTTCAACGACGCCCTGCCGGATTTCAATAACGCCCTGCCACCCGATTTCAACAACGTCCTGCCATCCGACGATGCCTTTCGTCCATATAAAAGGGCGAAATACCTCATGACCTCGGTAAGCCTACGCGACGTAGACTCTCCAAAGCCGACCCAGCAGCGAACGCTCACGTGTCGATCGATCAGATTTCGGTCAAGAGAAGCAAAGAGGTGGAAGATCTCCACGAATATCGCATGTATCATCTCGCGCACATGACGCACGATACCTCCGTCGCGTACTTGGAGTACCGCCGCCTGCGCGTCCGTGAGCTCGAGATGATATACGAGATCGCCAAGACGGAAGTCGAGATGGCAGACGAGCCTGGCCTTTTGGAGCGCCGCCGCGCGCGCATTCGTGAAATCGAGGAGCTGCAGCTAATCGTAAAGAAGGAACTCCAGGAGGCAGAAGCTCTTCAGGAGAATGCTAAACGGCACTTGCTCGCAATGCGAGCGTGTCGCATCGGCGACCCGTTGACGAAGGATAACGTTGAGAAATTCCTGTTAGCCACTGGCTTCCAACCTGTCCAAAGGCTTGAACTCTCAGACATCGAATTTAGTGAGGGATCGAGCCTATATGATGATGACGACGGTAGCGGCAGCGGTTCTTTAAGTTACTCATTCCATGGCACTACTTCCGATCTATGACCTTCTCTACGACCTCGTCATGTCTTCTGTAGCGTGATTTTCCTTGGACGATGGGTGGATTTGTGCTGTTGTCTGATCATAGAAGAAAACCATTTGGACTCAGTCGTCTGACTTTGTATTGTCGTCCAACAAAGGCGATGACGAGAAGTAGCCGTTGAAAGATTTACGATCGCCATCAGTATAGGAAGGTCGAGTGTTTACTTCGTTTGCTTGCGTAGCACGTACATGTGAATCGAGGCTCCACTTGGTTTGCGCTAGGGTTCCGTTTCAGTAGTATGCCTCAACGAGAGGGAGTGGTCATAAAACAAAAAACATCCGTACTAGACCACGAGTCACACATTGTCGGCTGCTCTGGGTCCACTTCGACATCAAGACTTCTGGAACTTCATGATTCAAGGAAATATGAGGTAACGAGAGCTTCTCATTCATGGATCGGAAGGGTAGTAGACGTTCCCTCATCGGCTAAAGCAAAAGAGTAATCTGCACAAGTGAGTTCCATGAGCCTTCCATTGTTTCCCGCTACAGTTGGGCGGACGAAGAAGCGTACAAGTGCAGATCTGCAAGCTTGGCCTTGTCAGTAGACACACTTGGACAACAAACCTCTCCAACCGACCAGACTATCGGCTCACATGGCCTCCCTCTATGCCCGCCGATCGTCTTCGGATATTCTCGGCCCTTACCTCCTCCTCTAACCTCTCAAGCCTCTCCCACTCTTCTTCCCTTCCATCCTCCATCCTCCACGTCTCGCCGTCCTTCAACGTCCTCCCCATCTTCATCTTCACTGTGGCAGTATACCCTGCCTCGCTCGGGCCCCTCACGATCTTGTCCGCTCTCCTCTCGCCCTTCGTCATCTTGGCGAGCACGTGCGCCGGAGGACCCTGACGCATGCGCGCGAGCGTGGACGGGAACACCTCCCCAGCTCGCTCGCGTTCGTGCTGACGCGTCTTGTACTGAATCTTCCGTTGGCGCGCGCGGACACCCTCGAGGAGGAGCGACGCGGGATACTCCGAGTGCAGGCGCTCATACTCTTTCTCGTTCGCCTTGCGCGTGATCTGCAGCTTGTCCTGCAGGGGTCGCACTGAGACCAAGTCCGAGGTCAGCGCGTTTGAACCATAATCAGAGCGCGTCGAAACACGTACGCCATGCGTCCAGGTCGTCGCTGAAGACGGGTTCGAGCTGCGCCCCCGAGCGACGCAGCTGCCGCTCGAACGCGCTCTCCGCTCGGATGTCCCTGATCCACTCCAACAGCTCCATGTACTGCTCGTACCGCCTCTCCCGCGCGCGCCGCCGCTTGTGGATCATGCACGCGACGCCGACCGGCTGCGGGACCAGGCGCGGGAGGAGCCGGTTGTACAGCGTCGGGCGGAAAAAGGAGCCCTTGAAGAGGG
>JBBPMC010001195.1:0-12513 GCA_038090115.1 Strobilomyces echinocephalus
ATGCCAGGCCTGACTGATTTGCTCAGCTTGTTCATTCATTTTATTTATCACAGGCCTGTGTGTCTCTATCACACCATTTTCTATCCTATGATCTGTGGGCCTGCCAACAGGCCCCTCTGATAAACATGGCCTTTTTACACGCAGGCTCGTCGATCTGATCAGCACATAATGACTACAGTATGTGAAGGAACATAAATGCGTTCTGCGTGTGCTAGACACAAACTAAGTGAAAACGCTGCAGTAACCTCGACATTACCTGAAAAGGCAGAAATCATGGACCCCTGGCACTTATAAGCGTAGGGACCTAACGGGAGTGAGTGTTCGGAAGTCGCCGAACGCACGCCTCTTGGCCCCAGTGCCGGAGTTCAGATCTTCGGAAATCAAAGTCATGATCATGTCTGAAGAACTTGACAAGTCAGTCGCTCAGCGCCGCGGCCGCATTGATTATCAACGCCATTCGGAGGCCAGACTTGAGGAGCCAGATCGCGGCCACACGCCAAGTGAACGAAGTGCCTCATATCATGCGGCCTGTGAAGGACACGTGGCACAAGTCGGTCTCAGGACTCGGGCCAATCTCGCACATGGAAGGACGCCGTAGCTGAGAACGATCGGACGAGCTCGTTCGGTCAACGACATGCCTCTGAGGCCGCGGATGCGGGCACGGGCGTGAAAGGTGCAGCCGCTAGAAAGCGGGGGAAACTGGTCTTGCAGTGTGACAGGCTTCCGACTTGCAAGACTTGGAGCTGTTACCCCCCAGATTACATAAGGAGTATACTTATGAGTCGACGCCACTCACTCCTTCAAATACCCACTTGGTTAGCACCGCGCGTGACGCTGGCAGGGACCTTGTTCACTCTATCAAATGGTAGCCATAATGAAGGTACACTTTTATCCGAGTCATCACCGATCCTTCATGCCCTCTGAGAGACCGATTTCACAACCTGGAACGAAGCAAAACTAGTCGCACCTCGTCACTCAGTGCGACGTCATGGAACGAGCAGACGGTGGGTGCTATGGTGAAATGCAATCAGGTAACGCTCTTTGTTTGCGTGGCCAGCAGTTCTATTATGTTACAGACTTCAGGTGAAATTTTGGCTGTAGGGAGAAAAATGCAGGTTATGGTGACGTTGAATGACAAGACGAAGCTAGATGGCTCATGTCCGCGCATCATATATTTATCTCTAGAAAATCAAGATTCTAGAGCGAGGTTTCCGTCCTCCAGTAGTCCACGCAAGGATCCCGACCGAATCTTATGATGTTCAATAACGGGGCCCCGCTACCTTTACTATCGTACTTTGTTGTGTCTCTCGCAACAGTGCTGGCCTGATGCTGTCGCAGTCTCTACGTCTACTCAAGGTCCGTTGCTCTCCAAGCGCTCACCATTATATCCATGGGTAGCATCGCAGACCGACGTGAGTCCCTCGCCCCTCGTCCCCTTCGCACGCTGACCCCCGAGCCCAGCATCGACCCGCAAGTCCCTCCCCCTCGCCTTCACGCTTGTGGGCGCGACCGCCGCCACGCCCTTCTTCGTCTTGTCACCATCGACCTCACCGGCGTGGTGGCTCTCGGCCGTGTGCGCGGTGGCGCCAATGTGGGTTTCGGGGCGTCGGTTGTCGCGATGAATGTTTATCTGCCCGGGCTCACGCTGCGTGGCTGCGTGTGTGGATGCTTGCGTTATGGACTCAGACCAGCGACAATCCGCCGTCGAGCGTATCCCGCAGGCTGAAGCTCTCGTGTCATGATCCACACCCGAACGAGCACAAACAACCGCACAGAAGTCACGTCCCTTCCAACAATACTGGACGCTGCAGCGTGCAAGAAGAGCGGGTGCGCTGCGGCTCTGGCAGGGTGCGAAAGTCCGACGCCGTTGTGCATACCAAGACCGAAACATGTCCTGGCACACCCGGATGAGCAGACGGTCGGTTCATCAATGGCACGAATGTTACCTGGGTTAACCCACACGATAGAACCCATTTCTTGGTTTCCCCAGAAAAAGTAAAGTGCAGATACATACTAGCTGAACTGTTGTCTCGTTGTGTTTATTACCACTGTCTTCTTGTGACTTACCTCACTAGTGCTTCTGTCATCAGATTTTTCTGAGGTTTTGATGAAAAGCTTTTCACAACTCATCCCAGTGAATGCCTACGCAAAGACAAACAAAAGATGACATTAGCAGAAGAAATTGGAAATAAACATGCAGGAAAACATGGGACAAAAAACAAGACAGCACAGCCATCTGCAGTTGAATACCTCATATTGCATGACCTCATCATGCATAAAATGTCACCATGCATAGCTGGACCCACTCACTGAGTAGGTGCAACCAAATTATGCATAAAATACCATATTGAATAATGAATAATAATTTTTGGACATTATGCATTATTATATGAGCAAATTTAGGGGTTTTGTATGAGCTAAGACTGTTATGTCAATTTGCACATGGTTCAGGTTGACTTCTGAACATTTTTGCATGGCACCAAGTCCAGAACCCAAGCTAAAAATGTGCAAACCCTGCACTCAACACAAGCCTTATGTTCGCACATCCACCCAGGCCCAACTTGGAAGTCAACAAGCTAACCATCCAGGGAAGACATCTGCCATCTTACCTGCTAAGCATTCTCATAGCTTCTTACCCTCTGTAACTGGTTTGAAGTTGTTGCTTATTATGACAGCAATCTGCCAAGGTTACCTTTGACCATTATATTTCTTGTAAGAGCAACCTTTAGTACCCAGGTCATATTTGTTCTATGATATGTACATATGATATTAATCATTAATCCTGTTGGTCAACATTGTCAACACTCGATCATGCACTGTATACTGCTATCTCCTGCTTTGGTCAACCCGCCAACCAAAACAACTTGGATGATGACTGTGACCTGTGTGAGGTCACAGTTGTCACACTAGGTGTGACATTATGCTCTTGCATAGAATGTCATTATGCATAGTGATGGGCACTCCCCATTGCTATGCAATATGAGGTAGTCAACTGTATTTCAAAAGGATGACCTTGGTTAACAAGGTAATTTCAGACGACTACACCGTGGACAGGTCTCTGACAGATTCCAAGAAAAGTAGATCAAAAAAATCAACACACTCAGAAATGGAATCTGGATCAAGCAAGTTGTGCCACGTGCCCACCCACAGCTGTTCACGCTTGGACTAAGCGTGACGTTTGGTAGTGTGCAGTCTTTTTTCATCGAAAACAGAAGCCTCACCGCTATGTCGTCAGGAACGGTTCAGTTGATTGTTGTGGCCAGCATAGGCATTTACCATTCAAATTGGGTAGCGACTCCATGGCAAACATGTGAGTTTTCCATTAGCCATCTAATCTCCTGTTCATTATTGGACAGACATCATCTTCTTGGGTGTCACTGCCATTTCGTGTGGGTCCTGCCTGTTCTTTAACAAGTATCTACCAACTATTGATGTATGTGGTGCTTGCACGATCTCCTGTCGTGTCTAATGACCACTGTCTGGAGATTGTTTGCGCATGCTGGACCACCCTTGGGATCATAGGTGACCCTCTGTCAGCTGATCATGACTTGTCATGGTGACTAACACAATATGTAACATGTGATTCTGTTTTGTCTGTCTGCAAAAGCGGCTGCTAGGACGTCATCTGGCCTCGTTTGTGTTGGGCAGGTTCGAGCCTGCATTTGGTTGGACTCCTAACTGGTCCTTCTTCATAGGCCTGCTCCCAGTAACTGATTATCTGTTTCAAGTGTACAGAGCAAAGTTTGTGTGACTGTTGGATGCGGACGTTCAGCCTGGTATGTAGCATTTACGTTTGGTGTGCTCCACTCAACTCCAGACCTCTAGCATACACATACGCCATAATTGGCATGAGTGAGTGCCTTCATATCTTGCCTTGCACCATTCTGTCTGAGTACTCATGATAGTTGCGAGCATGGCTGAAGAGGTGTATGATCCCTCAGTGGTCCTTCCGAAAGCGATGACATGGCCGGTGTCAATCAGAACTATCTGGGGTGCCATTTTTCTCTTGCTGATCCTCTTCACGTTGCCTGATGTCTCTGCCATATTCTTGATTGGCTCTGATTGTATGCATGGATGCTCAGTCAGTTCGGGTCAACAGATTGGCGTCATGTTCACACTCATAATGGGCTCCAATGGCAGCGGCTTTGGATTGGTGAGTACTTCAACGCGCTACGTCGTCTCCCTGACACATGCCAATTCCTCAGTGTTTCATCAGTATGTCTCCCTCTTCCGATCGAATCCCGACTGAGCTCAACACACTTGTGTAGTCTTCTGCATGTTCTGCGACATCTTGATCTTGTGCCGCGCCGTGCGCCATGTAGGCCTTTGTATGGGATAAGGTGATCCTGTTGCATGCCCACCTGTGCAAGGTTCACCTGGGGCTGGACGTGCCCATCAACACCCTTTTTCTGTTGATGACGATCCAGGTGCTTCTGGGACTCATCTACCTCGGGCCCTCGACGGCATTCAATGCATTCGTCATAGTGGTGGTGATATGTCTAGGCATGTTGTACACGCTGCCAGTGGCCATTTCACTCGTGCGGGGATGCTGGGATGTGGTGGATGCGCCGTTTAGGCTCGGCGCATCATGAGTTGAGTCCCAAGTCCGTGTGTGGGGGCGAGGGCTGATGAATGGTGTTAGATTATGCGTCGGTCATGTTCGTCGTGTTCGTGGTCGTCAGTGGGGTGTGGTATGTGATCAGTGCGTGAACTTTTTCTCCAGCTGTGTGCTTTGTGCTCATCATCGTCAGACGGTCGTTTTCATTACATGGGGTCACCTGTACTGTTCAGCGAGGTGGATCCGTGTACACCGGTCACTTTCGAGGCCAAGTGAACACTGTATTGCGGGTTCATGAGAGGTGGGGCTGAGTGGCCAGAATCATACTACTAGTCATTACGACCTGTTTGTCTCTTCAATAGTCTCACTGTATAGTATGTTACAGAAAGGATGAGTGGACATGACATCAAGATGCTTCAATCTATTTTCGATCCCCCCCTTGATCACTATTCCAGATCATCACTTCATACAACTTGAAGAACATTTGCTTTACTTGATGGATGTCTGAAAAAATGCAGTTCAACAGAGTGTATTAGACAGTATATCCAACCCACAGATTCTGCAAAACTATAGTGGTAAGCATCTCGACCTTTTGTACTGAAGACAATTTGTCATATTGGACAAAGAGGTCTTTCAATGCACCCTGGATTGCATCATGTAGAGTTGATGCCTTGTACTTCTGAGCTGCAGAAGAAAGTGGTTGAGGGTCATGCTGTTAATGTAGAAAGAAAGAGTCCTCTGATATTAGAATGATATCTGATAAGGTGAAAAGATTATATACAGAGATATATTACAATGGAAAACATACCAACACCAACTTGAAGGACTTCTTTCCATGTGTTGATATGGGTCTTAATCAAAGCATCAATATTTGCAATAGAACAGTATATAAACAAGATTACCAAATTGTGGGCTTCCACAACATTTTGTTCACTTTAAATAGGAGGACTCTACAGACAAATCATTAATATCAAATAGAAAATTGGTAAAAGTACACACTTGTCTAGTTGAAACTAGCTATTGATAATTAGGAAATAATGTCATGCTTTCATCTGTTTGTGCTTGTACTGACCTTCTGAATCATCAAATATAAATACATGAAGCTTTAAAAATAAAATATCATACCATCTATAAAATATTATCAACAAGCAGTCATAGTAAATCAATATTGTACCTACATCCTATAAATTCAGGCTTTAACAAAAGTAGTGAGTTTGTTCACAACTTACTAGCTGCAAAACACAGGAGTAATTGTGAAATAAAATAGTGTACAATAACAATAGAATCTTACTGTCTATGAAAGCAAAAGAGAATAGATAAGAATATTTCTTTCAAAAATTATAGCTTACCTCCTAAGACATTCAGATAAGGAATTAAAAAATGAAATAATCAGCATAATCACTCCACCCATATACTACATTGCATCACTTACTGACTATCATTCCAACAGGATGAAGAAAAAAGATGAAATTGTCAGCATGATCACTTCATTTCCATGCAACTCACCATCTATTTTTAATACAAGGTAGAGATAGAGAAATAAAATTATTAGCATGGCTATATACACATATTTACATTAGACAACTCACTTGCTATAATTGCCAGATCAAGGAAAATAGAATCATCAAATTGGTTACCTCATTTCATACTGCAACATATAACTCACATTCTATAGTTTCCAAAGCAAGGTGCAGGGAGTGAATGGAACTATTAGCATGATTACTTCAACCATATGCTGTAATGCCCAACTAACATACTATAGAAGATGAAATCATTAAAATGGTTATCTAATTCACATGCCATAGTATAAAACTCACTTGCTATAATTTCCCAGAAAAGAGTAATAAAATCATTAGTATGATCACCTCACAAACATATCATTATACAACTTGCTTTCTATAATTTGCAAAGGATAAAGAAAAGATAAAATCATCAGCATAATTATTTCACCCACATGCCACAGTGCACAACTCACTTGCTATAATTCCAGAGCAAAGAAAGAATAATAATGAAATCAATATCATGGTCCTATATGCCACAATGCATAACTCACTTGCTGCAGTTTCCAAAGTAGTAGGGTAAAAGGAGAAGAAAACATTAGCATAATCACTTTGTATGCAACAATGTATAACTCACTT
Organism: Strobilomyces echinocephalus; assembly: GCA_038090115.1. Taxonomy (NCBI): domain Eukaryota; kingdom Fungi; phylum Basidiomycota; class Agaricomycetes; order Boletales; family Boletaceae; genus Strobilomyces; species Strobilomyces echinocephalus. The sequence goes on from JBBPMC010001195.1 coordinate 6,697, forward strand.
GCTGTAGTTTTCCAAATGGGAGTAAAGACAAAATGGTTTGAATGATGACTTTATCCAATGCCACAATATATAACCTACCACCTATAATTTTATTGTAGGATGAAAAGCAAAAATATCAGCAATCACTTCAGATACATACCACAATGCAAAACTCACTCGCTATGATTCCAGAACAGAATTAAAAGAGAAAATGAAATTATCAGCATGGTCACCCCAACTCACACATCACAATGCAAAACTTACATCCTGTTATTTCCAAAGTGATAAGGGGAGATGAAACCATCAGTATGATTACTTCATCCACATGCCACAAAACATAACCTACCACCTATCATTTTCAAAGGTGGTAGTGATGTGATTTGAAATTATCAGAGTGGTTAGTTATCCCTCCAAAAATGTCATGATACATGACTTACATACTATGATTTTCAAAGCAAATGGATAATTGAAGATGGAATCATCAATATAATTACATCTCTTATACTGGCATAGCACAAAACTCACTTCCTATGATTTTCAGAGTATAAAAAGAGGAGATAGGATTATCAGCATAGTCACTCCTCTAAGATGCCACAGTGTACAACTTACATACTATAATTTTCAAGCAATGTGAAAAGGAGATGGAGTTATTAGCATGGTTATGCCATATGCCCATAATGTGACTGACCACCTATAATTTGCAAAATAGAGTGAAGAGAGAAAATGTAATTATAAGCATAGGACACTTCAACACACACAATATACTCACTTGCTATAATTTATAGGCAAGATGAAAAGGAAAAGTGGAATAATTAGCATGATCACCATACACATCCTTTAAAGCATAACTTACATACTATAATTTCCAAAGTAGGTAGAGGAGAGATGAAATCATTAGCATAATTATAATATCCACATGCTATATATACAACTCACCCGCTATGATTTCCAGAGCAAAAAGAACAGATGATGTAAGCATGGTCACTTCATATACCATAATATAACTTACCACCTATGAATTCCAGATTATAAAAAAAGGAAATAATTAGTATAGTCCCACTATTCATATGCTGCTGAACATAACTCACCATCTAATGATTTCCAAAGTAGGATAAAGAAAATGAGTAATATGATTAGCATAATCACTCCATTCATATATTTAATACCCAACTAACTCGCTGTAGTTTCCAGAGTAGAGTGAAAAATAGTAATAAAATAATCAGCATAGTCACTCTTACTCACATACCACAATATATAACTTACTTGCTATTATTCCAGACCAGAATAGTAGAGGAAGATGAAACAATCAGCATGATTACTTACCACCTGTTTCCAGAGAAAAATAGAAGTAAAAGATGAAGTCATTATCCAACACATGCATATGCCATAATGCAAACTCACTACCTATCATTTCCAGAGCAACATGAAAATAATGGTCAGAAACATTAGCATGGTGACATCACCCACAAACAATGCACAGCTTACCCGCTATAAATTGTAGAATGAAGAAAGTTATCAGTGTAATCTACATACAGTATTGCCATGCACAACTCACCCCCTACCATGCCAAAAGTAGTATAGAGGAGATGCAATCATTAGTATGGTCACCCCATTCATAAGTCACCATGCACTCACCCCCTATAATTTGTAGAACAAAAGAAGATGGAATAATCAGTATAGTTACTTTATCCATATGCTACAATGCAGAACTCACTAACTGTAAATTCAAGTGGAAGGTGGAGAGAGATGACAAAATCATCAGCAAGGTCATTCCACATACATACCATAATATGTAGCCCACCAACTATGATTTCCAGAGCAGAATGATCAACATAGTCATCTCACATACATGACACAATGCATAACTTACTTCCTATGATTATAAAATTGGGATCATCAGCATGGTTACCTTAACCATATGTCACAATATACTACTCACATACTATGATTTCAAAAACAGGATGGAAATAGAAGATAGAATGATCAACATGGTTACTCCATTGACATGCTATAATATCCAACTCACTCGCTGTAAGTTTCAAACCCAGGTAGAGAGGAGACAGAATCATCAGCATGGTTAGCTATCCATATACCATAATGCACAACTTACTTTCTATGATATCCAGGGTAGGATTGGGGTAGAGATGGAATTATTAGCCTGGTCACTCATCCATACAACACAATGCATAACTTACTTCCTATGATTTTCAAAGCAAGATAGAGAGGAGAGATGGACTTATTAACATGGTCACTACACTTACATAAAATGCATGACTCACATACTATTATTCCAATTCAGGAATGGAAGAAGAGATAGAATCATCAGCAAGGACATCCTAGTCACATGCCACAATACACAACTCACCACCTATCCAATATAGGGTAGGGAGCAGAGATTGAATCATCAGTATAGTCACCCTACCCACATGCCACCCTACTCACATACTATGATTTGCAGAGCAAGATAGAAAGGAGAAATAAAACCATTAGCATGGTCATTCCCACATGCCATAATGAACCACTCACTCGCTGTGATATCCCAAGCAGCACAAAAAGGAGAGATTAACGTAACTACTTCATTCCCATGCTTATAAACACAACTCACTTGCTATGATTTCCAGAGCAACGTGGAGAGGGTAGATGGAACCATTAACATGGCCATCCAAATTCTACTATGTATAACTTGCCTTCTATCATCCCAGGGCAAGAGAAGTGACAGAATCATCAATATGGTCACTATGCCACAATACACAACTCACTTGCTATGATTCCAAAGCAGGGGGATGATGGAATCATTAACACAATCACCCCACCATACCACAATGCACAACTTACATCCTATGATTTCCAATATAAGGTGAAAAGAAAATATGCAATAATCAATATGATCAATAACCCACCAACTGCAAATAAGTTAGTGGAAACCAACATTTCATAGAACAACTATATCCAAACTCACAGACTAGGATTGCAACCCAATTAAACATTTATAATTATGTATAAATGTCATTCTTACCTGAAGATGTGGGAACCACCAAACTAGCTTTTCCAATCCAACCTCACTCATTTTGGCTCTGGAAAATAGTGAATTTTTCACTTTGTCTGTCTTTTCTATCAGGCTGTATTGCATTCAGAATATTAGCCTGTCAATGAATGTTAACTTGATGTGAAGACCTACTCTCTGACTGCATATTTCACACAGAGTCCTATGTTCACTTCCTGAGCAGAGACTAGTAACATTTGCAGAGCTTTTTGATCTAGTGCAATGCTGGTGGCTTCCAACAGCTTGTGGCATGCTCCTTTGGGCTTGTGCATGTCTAGCAATATAGCAGTCACATGGTGCTACTCGGAGTACAACATGGCACCAACCCTCAATCCGTACACAAGACTTTGGTGCATACTTCAACTGGGTGAGACGTCCAAATACATCAGCCTTGTCAAATATCCCTTCAATAAGTCCCTTAGCCTTCGAGGCCCGTTCTCGAATTGGGAGCTGTCGATCATCAAGGGATAGCTTTGCCGATGCAACAGGGAGCAGCGCATCAAATTTCGTGAATAGAACCACAACTGGAACTGAGATGATCACCAGTGTCAGTTCAAGGAGACCATAGTGGTGCACTATTCACCATTGCCAGGATCGCATTCATCAAAAAACATTTCCTCAGAGCGCTGGACTGCCCGATCCAGTTTGTCCATCGGAATGCAATACCTGCACACAATATGACTAATGACCCATTCTATGACTGACACACTTGCCATATGGCGTGAATACGCTTCTTGAGATGAGGAGTCTTGGCACGGTCTGCGATAAATTCCTTTAACTGTATGAACTCGGCTGTGCTACCAGCCTCGAAGCCCTGCGAGTCATGAAAGATGAGCTTGTCGTTGCTCAGGAAAATCAGTTCGTCTTCAATGTTGTGGATCCCACGCTGACAATGATCAACTACATCGCTGACAGCAACACGACGTGTACTAACTCACCCCCCTGTTACCCTCGACGTGCGACAGATCGATCTGACCATACACGTTAGCGTGCTCCACGATGACAGGGATCGACATATGTTACTTTGTTCCCCTCGCCATCATAGATCTCTGGATTTTCCGTGGTGTCGCAGATCTTGCGAAGAATGGTGGTCTTTCCAGCGTTCGCGCGCCCGACGATAAGGATTCTGAAACGGCCAAACTTGTCTTGGAGGCGCTCAAAGTCTTCTGTGTTTTCCGCAGACATCCTGAAAGGTAGACTCGAAGAGGGATGCAACAAGTGATTCTGCAGCGGTGGGAAGAAAAAGAACCACGCATCCCAGAACACCGCTTCAGACTCCGCATTGGATGGGACTCGCCTCTAATGCGACGTTAGAACTTCGAAGATAACAAATTTGGGTGACTTGTACTCACAGTGCGAGTCGAAGTACATCAAACAAATGCCGAAACGATTGTCAGACCCCCTCGAGCACGTCTTTCAGGCTCGATAGAACGAAGTGAATGCAAGCGGACTTGGCATAGTCAGATGTTATTGTATGTAACCAGTCTGTGTCACTCATCGAATGCCTCAGTTGCACGTGCAAGGGACCGGATCCACACGGAAATGATGTCCGTGTGCCAGGTTTCCGTGTGCCAGGTACCCCCGAAAGGGCGCGCTGCGCCGGCTGGTCCGTGGGAGTGGTCCGTGCGGCTGCTGATCTTAGACCTTAGTCATCAATGGGGCCGTTGGCATTGCGTTCAATTCCCCCCCTTCGCCTCCGGCGGAGGAAGGGCGGCAGTCGGGGTAGGACGCCATATTCCGTCGTCGTCGATCGCCGCATAACTGTCTCATTCCTCGGCGCCAACAGAGGACGTCGACGGAGCGGCCAGGAAGTCACGTAACCAACCGCAGGTCAATTCTTGGCCACCTTACCGACCTCCTCACCTCAGTTACAATTTGGCATGTGCTCGGCCGAGTGACAACTTGCGTGACAATGGCACTCCATTTTCACTCGTCCAACTTGTGTAGTGTATAATGACGAAAATGTTGTATGTTTTGTGGAGGGCCGAACTTGGGAGTAGGGGGCGGTACTCCTTCAGTCTCGACACTAGTCTCACCTCATAATTAGCTCGCTCTCGAGTGACAACACTGTCCATTGGCATGTACATGGTAGCTATGCATGACCTCATACTCGTTCGAAGCATGAGATCAAGCATAGCGGTTAGTAGACGACTCTTCGCGATGTCGGCCTTGCAGCGAACAAAGGAGTAGAGGTGGCAAACTCTTTCGCTCAAAATTACTATTCAATGCTAGTGCCACTGGTGCCCTCAGGCTCCTGACCGTCTTCACTTTCCAGACCCCTTTGTCCACCGCGATCAGCATAGCGGCCGGCGTGTGGATTGACCCACGATGGAGCTCATTTACGGACTTCCCTTGTCGTCGTCCGAGATCGTAGCATCAGGAAGGTGGTGGAGTGGCGTAGGAAAGTAAGCTGAGGTATATCTGGCCGTCGTATAGAGGTTGTCGAGCGCGTGGAGAAGGCTCGTGAGGGATGAATACGTTGTCCGAGTCCTTCATATCGTGTAGTGGTCGAGGCAGGTGCCACTTCCCGCGCACACCCAGATCTATGCATGTCACAAAATGACTTCTTTCCGATCCCGAGTCGACATATCGAGTAAATCAAGAGCAAATTCGATTTGATAGACTTCGAAGCAGAAATAGTAAACAATCCCAGTGAGCATAACCACAGGTACAACGCGATGTCACAGACGGCGACGACACAAGCAACCGTGCCGTCGTCGTCGTCGCGCTCGCCGGCTACAAAAACCCGCTCTCCTGCAGGAGACGCGCCATCTTTTCGTCTTCCCTCTCGCGGG
>JBBPMC010001196.1:0-12486 GCA_038090115.1 Strobilomyces echinocephalus
GGACATACCAAGAGTATGTCGCTTCGGAGGTGGTCCAATTCTACACCGAAGATTGGAAGCCATACCTCGGGCTCGAAATCTTCAACCACAAGGAATCGCCTGCGGTCCTCTCGGAAATGGAACGGGCAACAAATGTCGCCACGGAACAATTGATCATCCTTCAACCTGGTTTAGGCAGAGCTCGCGAGAAGCTTTACCTGGCTTCTGGACGACAAACGACGCGCGAGGAGGATATGGCGTACTCCCTGTTTGGAATCTTTGGTGTCGCGCTTCCGGTCATGTACGGCGAGGGAAACCTAGCGATCGGTCGCCTGTTGGAGCATGTCTTGACGCGATCGGACGAGGTGACCCTCCTCGCGTGGACCGGAGTTCCTGGCAGTCAACACAGCTATCTACCTGCCAGCCTGACCGTCTACAACGAGATCGAACCACCGCATGTTCCCCCAGCCATCGAGACTTCTGACATGGATCGAATGGTCTCTGCATTGCGATCATCCATTCCCGACTTCTCTGTCGTCATAGAGTTGTACGAGCATATCCATGACCTTCCCCCTTTGTCCCTCTCCGCAGGTCGCCTCAGACTGCCTGGAATAGTCTTCAAACTCGATGAGCTTTCCCCTCCTTCAGAATCTGATGCTGGTCGTGTGTACCATACGACGACACCCCTGCTTGGGGACGTCGAAATCAAAACGACGGCCGACCTCTCTGGGACGAGAGGTCTGCGCCTGATCCATCCATGGACCAGTCCCCTGGTCGACCAAGACTTTTCGTTCAACGAGCCGCTGTTTGATCTGCAAACGCGCGCTCTCCGACTGCTCGTCCGGCTTCGACAGCCGTTCGGTGGGCTGTTGCTCGCGCCGTCGGGGCGCTCGCGGTACAGACGGGTCGCGACGGACAGCTTGATCGTCGTTCTGGTTCGGGAGGAGGCGCCGTTGAGCGAACTGATAGAAGCTGTAGGAACGGTCCAGGTGCGGTAGAGGTACATTCTTGGGCGATACCCGCGCGTACTATGCTAATCTAATCTAATCTAATCTACGATAGGTGCTGCAACAGACGTCCGTCGTTGGCATATCTATGAGAAGACCTGATCTTGCGCGTCGCTCGTGCCGCCGCGCGCCAGACTGGACAGGACGATATCTCGCATGACGTCGCTTTGATGAGCACCCCGATCTCGCCGAGCACCTCGCGCTTGCTCGGTACCATCATGAGGCCGACGCTGATCGCACGGACGTTGTCCCTGCGCCTGCTCATACGCTTACTTCGCGATCCAGACGAACTCGACGGTGACGACGTAGTCCAGAGCAGAGGCCTGAAGGGAGACGATCTGTTGGACGGCGCGTCAGGCGGGCGACGTAGATCGGCTGGCGCAGGACGTCTGACCTGAAGACGGACGTCGTTCCTCGATGCAGGACGGGACGTGCGCGCAGGGTGGACGTACGACGCTTTGTATAGCTCGCGGCCTGGCATGGCCGTCATGCCTTGTGGGGGTCGCACGAAGTAGATGCATGTTAGAATTGATGTCGAAAACGTGAAACGTCACGTGTAGCCGTCTCGACTCTTGAAACGTGTCCCGTCCGTTCTCGGCAGTTTAACGACCAGCTTACAGCCATCTATATAAAGAAGGGCAGCCGCGGCGGATTGTGATTGATTATGAGGTCAAGTACATACCACTGACCAGCATGCCGTCAGCCGTTTCACGACCGTTCGAATGGTCGAGCAGGATCCCTTATGCCTGTGAACCTGTTCGGCCGGACTGTCTCGTGAGCTACGCCAAACGCATACATGCAGCTTTGACGACCCACTTCAAAGTTGCGGCCGCTAGGGGCGAAGATATGATTAGCGCCCGAGGATCAGAGTTCACGAGGCCTCAATCACAACATTAACCTGTTCACATTGTGGCTAGATCGCCCAGATGTATCACCACGTACATGGCCGAAAACCAACAACTAGGAGTGATTGAAGCGGCAGACACGACGGAGCGCCGCGAGTTCATCGCCGGTGTCAGGCTGGTCTGCGGGTCAGCGATCGATCCCTGCTCGTTCTGTCCACCGTGCAGGCACGGTTCGACATTCGTTCGCAGCGTCGAGAACTCATCATTCAAAGTGGTCCCGTTGGATGGCAGCTTCGGATCGCTGACGCCAACGGTTCACCGTACCACGCGAGAGGGACGCTGAAAGTAGAATGGCTCAAGGACGGAGTCCAGATGGCTGCATCGACACCAGGGAGACTCAGAGGTCGAGCACAACCGTCCGGACTGATTCGGCGTTGCTTACCCACCAGCTCCCTGGCAATGAACGTCTAGCTCAGGACGAGGTCGTTCTCTAAAGTTGCAGTAGATGTAGAAACAAGCAGCATGTCGTCAGACCCCGCTGTCGACGTCGCAGTGGGTGTTGCCAAGTTTGTCGTGATGAACCCACCCAGTGGTATCATTCATGAAAACAGAACGGAAGGCTGGGGGAAAGACGTCACTGCCCATATAGTTATCACCGACGTCGAGCAGATGGGCTCAAAAACCACGACCAGGCGCCTGCCACGACAAACGAGAGCACCCCGCAGTCGAACCCTTGAGTCGCATTGTGATCGTGGGACTCCGCGGGGCGAAACTTGAAACTCTTTCGAGTAACTGACTGGGGAGGAGTGGGGATCGTGTCGTCGTGTCGGTTTGTTTCAGGGCATTGCGCACCGAGACGCACAAGATCCTGGGTTCGAATTTGGCGCCAGGTGTACCACGAGGAAAAGCAGCACGGCGGTAAGCGCTTGCGTCGAGGTTTGAAAATACACCGAGTCGATCGGATCAAAGTTTTCTACGCCGATCTTTACGACGCCGAGACGCCGACATCACCCAGCTCGGCTCGACGTCAAAGAGAAGGAACCCGAACTTGAACCAGAGGACACCCTTGTCCCAGCTCGGCGTCTCCTCCTTGATCCTGCCCAAACGACACCTCTCGCAGTACGGTGCCTGGGTTCTGAGTGAACCGGGCTGGTCGCCGTCGCTCCCTGGCATCTCTAGAGGCGCGAGCGTACCGAATCGTCTGCGATTCCTCCAAGGTCTCCTATGGTCGACATTCTTTCGTCGCTTTGACCGATCCCCGAGTCTCACGTCCCCCTGTAGTATCATCGTCGCGCAAGAAGAACAGTATCCCATCGAGAGTCCGAGATCGCGCTGCAATGTGAGCAAGCCGGATGCAAGCTCGAGAATTTGACTGAGAAGAAGCTCGAGGATGAAAAGGTGTGTTTTAGCTACCTCGCCGTGCGGGACGGGTCACACTGGACAAGCGAGTTCAGACACTGTACGGCGCTCGCCTTCGAACGTCTGTCCTGATGTCTGCGTGCCATGAGTTGTCGTCCAGACCGCCTCAGGGGACCATTACGATCCCCCGGCGCCCACCGAAATTGTCTACAAGACAAGCCAAGCGGATCGCGGAGGGGAGGAGACAATCAAGAGCGCCGAAAGAGGACCGATTCGTCGACAGGTGATTCGCCAAGTCAACCTGTCTGGCTGTTGCGCACTACTCGGATGTCAGTCAGCGTTGCCTCGTTCGCGTTCGCGCAGGCTGACTCTCGACGAGAAGGTCCCCCGAAGCAAACGCCGCAGCTGGAAAGCCACGCCATTTTAACTCGCTCTGCAGCTCAAATTACTTACACGGTAAGCTTTCGCATCCTCGATCCAAGGTACCAAGAAACCGAGAAACGAGCCCACGCCTACGTCCTGAAATGCCGTCGCGAAGGCGACGACACGCTGTTTGTCCAACACTGTCTTAGGATCAGAAAGTTGTCCCTAAACTCTTCCTCATCGCCCTTCTGTACATGCCCATCTTCGACCTGATGCGATCGTGCAGGGCTGGACGGCAAGTCGGGTGACTCCCCAATCGTGTCGTGCACTCGACCTGCAGACGAGCAACGAGCGCGGGATGCTGAAGTACAGGTGTAACTGGAGAGGCTGGGAAGGAGGGTTCAGGTCAACCTAAGGGACGACAAGGACGCGGTGGGTTTGGCAATGAGGAGTAGCGTGATCGTGGAGATGTTCTGTCGACTCTATCGAACGGATCTTGAGCAGTCTCTCTTTCGTCGTGCTGTACCGGATCCCGTCGTCCTTAGTCACGTGATATGTTGTAGTCTTGAGCGACGTTTTCGCTCGTCCGGCCCATGGGGTACGTGCAGTCCTTGGCCTTTACATTAACGCTGACGACCGCCGACTGTGAAGGAGCGCCTTTGTCTGGGCTGTCGTGCGAGGGGACACGGCCGTCAATAACGAAGGGGCTCGGCAAGGAAACGAATTTGACCGGATCGGATCTGGTTCGCGACGATCGTGGCGGCCATGAGTCCGCTGGAACAAAACCGGCTGACGACCTGGATGGATACGTTCTCCGGGATCCCAGCCGCAAGGGCGGCCCCGCGGGCGTGATACACGGGTTCGGGCGTCAGCACGGTGCCGACGCAAATGTCTCCGATGCTCCCCGGGTCAACATGGGAGTGTGCAATGACTTGCTGTTACACATGCGGTCCGGAGACGCGTCGAGCATGAGCTGCGGCCTATGGGAGGGACTGGATTGACTTGCCTTGAACATTTCGAGCATGAGTTCGTCGGTGCTGTTCGAGGCAGAGAAGTTGAGCCACCATGTTAGGTCAGCGTGGGGAGGGGTACTTGCGGTGTGTCCTTGAGAGCACCTTTCTTGGCTTTTGTTAAGGGCGAGCGTATAGCCATCGTGACGACCACATCGTCTGGGCGTTTCTCCTGGAGTGCCGCGACTGTGGAGGGCACGTAGAGGTGAGACGAAATCTGCCTGAGACGTTGCATGGTCGTCGAGGACGTGTGTGACTCGAGCCGTTCTTCTGTCGTGCGCGCCGGGTCGGATCTACTTCGAAGCCCGATTGCCGGTAAATTACAAAGCACTACAGGTCCGAGTCCCCTATGTACACCTCTCCTCCAGTGCTGCCCTCAGGAAACCTGGGTAGCCATGCTCCACCTCGGCCGTGATCTCTTCCTGGTACGCGATCATCCCCCTGCATAACTGTGCACCTCGTGTTTCTCTCCCGGGATGTTACCCCTCATGTACCAGCTGTCTACCGGGTACAACGTGGCAGCGCACAAGTCGTCAACGTGCTTCTTGAACGTCGACGCAGCGTGTCTTGTCGGCACGAACTTTGTCACGCTGTGTTTCCGCAGGTATTCGATCGTCTGGGCGACCCACTCGCCTTGAATTTGCAAGCTCACTGGGCCGTTGGAAAACGCCGTCGGCCCTTGGGGACCGTGCGTGAAGAACAGGTTTGGAAAATTGTCGATCGTCATGCCGAGACTCCACGGGTTTGGAGGTGGGCCTCAGGGTCCGAAACGGGGGGGTACGTACTAGGTCCTCGCGCCGTCTTTCCAATGATCTTGGATCGTCTCGCCGTTCAAGCCGCGTAAGTCAATCGCGTTGAACCCGCCGTAGGTATCAAACCCTGTCCGATCGTTTTAATCGATCTGTCGTTTCGCTTCGGTGTACACACCTGTCGCAAAGATAAGTACGTCGAGCTCGTACTCCTTGTCTGTCGTCCTCAGGCCATTCTCGCATATCTCCAAAATTGGCGTTGCCTTGGTGTCGACGATATCGACGTTCTCCTGGTTCATCACTTCGTAGAAACATTGTTCCAAGCTCGAACGTTTGGCACCGAACGGGTGGGGTGCTTTCGCTGGCGCTAACAGGACACGTTTGTTAGGATCCTCGATGCGCTTGCTGACCTTTCGCCTCCAAAATGCGTAAATCGTGTCGTTGCTCGCTCTGTTCATCAGGGTGTTCTGGTAATTGCTCGCTGCATTGTGTTCAGAGTCAGAAAGGCGACAACCACCGTGGTCTAAGATGCGCACATAGAGAGCTGAACCCCGCCAAGTCCCACAGTTTCTCGAAAATCGCCTCTCGCTGCTCTTCGCTGTCATCCGGTAGCGACCTGGGAATAAACTGGTACGGAAGTCCGTAATGCGTCTTGCGCAACTTGTGGTACATTTCGTCGTACATGAGCTTGAAGTGGTCCTGCACTTGTTTGCTTACGCTGCATTGCCCCATCGGCAGCGCTATGTTCGGTGTCCGCTGGAACACGATCAGATGCTCCACCTGAGTGTTCGGTTGGAGAATCAAGATCTTCAGTCTTTCAGATTGTCATATAGGAATGACGCACCAGGGGTCCGATCTCTTGAATTAACTGGACACCACTGGCACCAGTTCCGATTACCCCGACTCGCTTTCCCGCCGTCTCGATACCTTCTTTGGGCCATCGGCTTGTATGACAGCAAGGCCCTTTGAACGTGTCGCGCCCTTCGATACCAGGCCAGTAGGGCCTGGATCCGAATCCCTGCATGGTCGAGTCGCTAATCAGTCCGGCTGTACACACTTGACGTCCTTACCACACAGGGCATAAAATACCGAGCCGAAGCCTCGTAGAGACCACCCTTTCCCTCGGCGGTGACGCGCCAGACATGCTCTTCGTCGTCCCACAGCGCTTGCTTTACCACCGTGTCGAAGCGACAATGTGGGCGCAGATCCAGCTTATCTCCCACGTACGTGAAATACCTGTTCGTTCCACGCCAGTCAGCCGAACCGAAGTCGATGAACGTGCGAAACGATACGCACGCCTGCAACTCGGACTGTCCAGGAAACTTCTCCGTCCACGTCCAGTCCTTCCATAGCTCTGGCAGCATCAGCTCGTAAAAGGGGACGGGGCTGTCGACCCGGGCGCCGGGGTATCTGTTCCAGTGCCACGCGCCGCCAAAGTCGGAGCCCGCCTCGACCAGCACGCAACGCAGCCCGAGCCTGCGCAACAGAATTAGCAGATAGATTCCGCTGAAGCCCGCACCGACGATGAGGGCGTCATAGCGCTCCTTTTCTCCCATGGCCGGTGCGAGATGGAGTGATAGGCTCTGCTCGACGGGCGTCACGCCGTCGGAGCAGGATTGATTCGGAACAGACCGGTCTGTCGCGCTCGCCTTTTATGTTCATGGGCGAACGAACGGAAGGATTTGTCAGGCGAGCGCCTGCCAGTGGCGTGGTTCTCCGGATATCACTTTCCACCTTCGATACGCTGGGTTTGGTCTTGACGGCCACACATCCCAACGGCAAAGGAAATACTGGGGGTTTCCAAAACTCGCCTTCAAAGGTCCTGGCCATGACCGACCAACGGCTACCCGAGTAAAACAAGCCAGGCGCTCCGCCGCATCTCTGCCCTGTGCAACTACCCCTGGTCCGCGGATCGGAAAGTGAGAGATGTGCGCCCAATGAGTGCCGATGTGCAACCAGGGGCTATGTTTCGAAACAAGGTACGACGGGCCCAGCGCGGTTCGATACGACGTCGGAGTAAAGTAGCCTTCTTCCGGTCGAGCTGACGAACTTCTAGGGTAGGTAGAAGCCTTTCATATTATCAAAGTAGATTCATAACACACGGATAGGCGTCACTCGGTGGCGGTGAAGGAGTTGCCATCGCCGTTGATGCTCTGCGGGTAGAACTCGTGACTAGCTGGTAGTGAGGCTCGTAGTCACGTCCGAGTGGTGCTCCAAAAACGTGCCTGACTAGTGAAGAAGAAAAAGCTGAGAGAGGACTGGTACTTGTCGGAGTTCGGATGAGAGTCGGGCGCTCGTCGGTGTCGGCAAGTTCCGCTTCCTCCCGTCGTTCGTCACCGTGACCGCAGGGATCAACTTTTTGACAAAAACTTGACTTGAATCACCCTTGCTCTAGTAGTTCGATTGAAGCCCGGTCTAAGGTGCGTGCAGGTACGAACACACCTTGGTTTTCACAAGCTCTAAACCGGCCTCGGCTGTCTAACAGATTCCGTCACATATCGGGAGAGCGGTCATTGCGGAGCCGCACACTGACCTTATTTTGTCACTCATCGCCGACTAAAATTTATTCTTCTATTACTTATGTCAATTGTATGGTTGGCAGCAGTCAATCGAATGGCGCCAAAAAGGTAGCGATAACACTCAAAGGCCTACATGGATGAACGGAATCCACTCGTCAAACGACACGCCATCACTGTCTCGTAGGTTCCCAATAGCTTTGTGCAACGCGTACGCGGCCTCCCGATAATCCGGCTGAGCTCCCTTCCGAAACAAGTGCTCATATACGTCCCTCGCCACGTCGGGCGCGAGCTTGTCGCTGATCGACCACATCGTGCCGATGACGCCTCCGTAGCCCGTAAACAACATCCCCGCCGTGATGTGAATCGCTTCATCGGAGAGCCGTTTCTCGCCCTTCGCCGTCTGGCACGCAGACAGAAAGGCAAGCCCGCCGCGCGGCCGTGACAAGGTGATCATGTCACGAACCTTCAGACGGCGACCATCAGCGAGACAGAGCCCGCTGTTGATACCGTCCTGAACCCCGTGACATGCAAAGTGGACCCAGTCTGCATCCTTCATGAGGGAAAGTACTTCCTCGACCGTGCCAACGGAGGGTTCCACAAGGGTGTGTACTGAAGGCGAATATTCAATCACCTCTCGGATGCGTGCCAACTCGGTGACCACGCCAGGGAGTTGCCCTTGGCCGTCAGTCGGTGGCTGGCGAACTGTGAGCAAGCAAAGACTATCATTGTGCGTCGCAGTTTGGTTCAGCGACGGCGAAAGAATCGCAAGAGAGGGGGTATAAGACGAAACGACGAAGTCGAACACTCTGTGTCCAGGTTGCGAAAATCGGTCGTCGTATAACCCAGCCGCGTGGAGAGGAAGAAATGCAAATGGGCCAGTCGGACACCAAAAAATGCGCGAAGGGTCGCCAGGTATCTGCCCGGAGACAGATGGATTAGCTGCGAAACGCGAATCGCATGATAACGTACAGAGAAAGCCAAGGCGTCAAGGACCGGTTTGACAACACACTTCCATAGGGGGGGCAAGATTGCTTCCCAGCCAGGACATTCTCCTTTTACACGGTGGCCCTCCCTTTCTTCACGGACAAGGCCCCTCAGGGTGATCTGAAGGAGAGCCGATTGCAACAAAGTGAAATCCGGGAGCGGGACATGAATCACATGATCGACATTGGCAACCACAATCAGCGCATCGCAGCGGCTTTTGGCAGCGTTCAGCATCACCGCCGGACCAGCATGCGCTGAGGCACGGAGTTTGGAAAACTGTTTGTAGCGGAGGAATCCGTCGAAGCCTGGCAATTTGCAGATCTCCTGAAGAAGCTCATCTCGCTCAATCGCAAGAGAACGATGTCGATCAGCCTTTTGACGCAACTGTTCTGGCTCATACTCCATTGTACTTGCCATTCCAGTAGACAATACAGCCAAGGATTTTTCGTGCGTGGCGCTGGCACGCTCCAACGCGACGGACAGTTCCTGAAGTCGACGAGCGTGGTCCGGATGGACAGATGCCAACTCTTCATAGGAACTACGAAGTTGAAACAGCGCACCCCAGACGATCGAGCGTCCCTGCTCAAGCCACTCCACCGCAAGTTCTGGGAGGTCGGCATCCAGCGCTGCAGCTGCAGCTTCCCACACAACATCGGCATTTTGTGTGAGTTTAGAGTAACGGTGTTCAAGAGAGAGACCAATCCAAGCGAGCTGAGGAAGAAGGTTGACGGCAACAGAATAAGCACGCAGGAAGGAGTGATGATGCATGCAACTGGCACACAAAATCCAACACTGGGATGCGGCAAAGCGAGTGTGAACGGGACCAACAGGAGTCACAGCGGCATTGGAAAACGCAGACAGCACACCTTCCATATCACGAAGCTCTCTGAACCAACGGAAACGAGCGAGAAGACAGGCACCGAGGAGGATGAGGAGGCGAGATTTATCCGGGTGGCCATCAGGGGTGAGCTGAACAGCATCCATGTGAATCGAAATTGCGTCATCAAGGTCGCAAAGTTTTCCGAGGCATGAAAAACGACTGAGTAGGGAGAGGCCGAAGCTACTGAGACGACCGGGCTTGGCAGGATGACCATGAGGGGTGAGCTGAACGGCATCCCTATGAGTCAAAATTGCATCACCTAGATCGCAAAGCTCGCGGATGCGCTCAAAACGAGCGCGGAAGGAGACCCCGAGGCAACTGAGATGACCAGGCCTGTGGGGGTGGTCATGAGGGGTGAGCCGAACAGCGTCCCTGTGACTCGAAATTGCATTGTCTAGGTCATAAAGCTCTCCGAGGCGCTTAAAACGAAGGAAGAGTGAGATACCGAGGCTGCTGAGATAGCAAGGTTTGAGAGGATGACTACCAGGAGTGAGCTGAACAGCGTCCCAATGAGCCGAAACCGCATCGTCTAGGTCCCGAAGCTCTCCAAAGCTCTCAAAACGCATGCGAAGGGTGTCACCGAGGTCGCTAAGAGGTCGAGGCTTGTCGGGGTGGCCATCAGGGATGAGCTGAACAGCGTCCCTGTGACAGGAAATCGCTTCATCTAGGTCGCGCAGCTTCCCGAAGTGCTGGAAACGAGCATAGAGGGAACTGCCAAGGTTGCTGAGACGATGGGGCTTGTCAGGGTGACCACCAGGGGTGAGTTGAATAGCGTCCCTGTGAAGCAAAATGGCGGCATCGAGGTCGCGGAGCTCTCCAAGGTGTGAGAAACGATCGGAGAGGGAGACGGCGAGGTTGTTGAGACAACCAGGCTTGTCGGGGTTGTCATCGGGGGTGAGTCGCACAGCATCTCTGAGAGTCAAAATCGCAGCGTCGAGATCGGGAAGTTCTCCAAGGCGGCCAAAACGAGTGAGGAGGGAACCACCGAGGTTCTTCAGACGACTAGGCTTATCAGGGTGGCCACTAGGGGTGAGCTCAACAGTGTCCCTGTGAATCGACATGGCGGCGTCGAGGTCACAAAGCTCTCCGAGGTGCCAAAAACGAATAAGGAAGAAGTTGCCGAGGTTGGCAAGACCACAAGACTTGTCAGGGTGACCTTCAGGAGTGAGCTGAACAACGTCCATGTGAGTCGAAATCGCGTCGTCTAAGTCGCGAAGCTCGCCGAGGCGCGTAAAACGAGCACAGAGGGAGACGCCGAGGTTGCCGAGACGACAAGGCTTCTGAGGGTGATCAACAGGGGTGAGCTGAAAAGCATTCCAGTGAGTTGAAATCATGTCATCTAAGTCGCGAAGCTTCCCGAGGCGCTCGAAACGAGTGAAGATGGAGATCCCAAGGTTGGCAAGATAACTAGGCTTATCGGGGTGGTTATCGGGGGTGAGTCGAACGGCATCTCTGTAAGTTGAGACCGCGCCGTCTAAGTCGTAAAGTTCTCCGAGGCAGCGAAAGCGAGCGAGGAGGGAGTTGCCGAGGCTATTGAGACAGCGTGGCATGCTGGGGTGGTCATCAGGGGTGAGCTGAACAGCATCCCTGAGAGTCGAAGTCTCCATGCAACGCACAGCACAGAGTTGGAGCATGATCCTCGCAACCCGGTTTTCATGGCTCTCTGCCGAAGTGAGTTCCAGCGCCTCATGCAGCAATCCCTCGCATCGTGCTTCCTCCGTTTTATTCTTCGACTTGTCGCACCGCGCGAAGGACACTGCAGCGAGCCGAATCAGCGTCGAGGGACGATCCATGTGCCCAGTAGGACGCTTGCGCAGCGCATCCCGGTACAAGTTGAGAGGGGTCTCGAGGGAAGCACTTGCGTCCGCGACTTGACAGAATACAAATTTAACTATTGCCAGGTTTGACTCAGCTGCCGCACGACAAGGATGCTCCGGCGGACAAATGCTGAGTGCTTGTTCAAACTTTGCGATAGACAGTTCCAGATCTCGTCTTTCTCCTCGTTTTCGGTAACGTGAGAATGCGCTGTGTCCCTCGTTCGTTGTATCTTCTAGTTCCCCTGCTGATGACTGTGAACATACGCCGATCAACGTCGGTCTCGTTGGCGTGGTCGCCTACTTACATTGTGAGGGAGAAGCACCCTCGAAGTTGATGACATCGACCGTTCAACAGTCACCGAAATGGAAGAACATGGGGATACGACGTCCCGTTCGTTCGGGAAGAACGTAAACGCTGTCAGAGTGTGAGCAGCTAGACTCTTTTCTGACAAACTACCTTACTCACGAGCATCTCCTGCGCTCTGATCCAACAGTTGTTTCACGGTCACTGTCAGCTTTCGCAGCTGCTCCCCGGCGCCCAGCATGGGTTGGAATTCGAATGATGCATAGACTTCGAGATTAACAACGGCCGACGGGTCTCGTGGGCTACATGCGCTGTTAGGACTGATCAAGATTAGAAAAGTGGGGTCTCACATCGGGATGGGACCAGTCCACTCGACGACATCGTGATTTACAGACGAGCGCTTGTTCTCGGTTCTCCATTCATGGTCACTGTGACGGACCGCAGTATAGAAGCCAGCAGGGAGGGGCCTGAGGCCGAGAGCGACATCCGTTGCACGGATACCTGTGTTATTGTCAGCCACATACACAAGCCTTGTAGAATAGAACGAGTCTCATACTCGTAATGACCATTTCCTCCTGTGCACGTCTAGGGTAAATGTCGGGATTGCTGGGTGATGTCATGCAGTCCTACAGGATAGGTCAGTCGGAAAAACGACTGGCAACATGACCTG
>JBBPMC010001197.1:0-12485 GCA_038090115.1 Strobilomyces echinocephalus
ATGCAACNCATTCCTAAAACACCTTGAAAAGTTTGTGACGACACACAGAAAACTTGTCTCTTAGACACATCTTTTGGTAGTAAAAGATGTGTCTAAGAGACCCTCAGATGGGGTCCCCTGAAGTGTTTATAATATGATACATTGAAATGAATTATCCTGCAAGAGATGTCTGCCACCCAACTTTCAATGATGAAGATGCATCACAATGAATCCACCCATTCAGATCAGTCTATAGCCTTGTAAATCTCATCTAGGTTTCCAATGAGGAGCCTCAGCCTTGCAAGAAATATATTGAATGTGTCTCTATTCTTGTTATCAGAGAAGCATGCAAGTGTCATGCCACAGAGAACCATAAGACTGACATTTTTTCCATAGTCGAAACCAAATGTTGGTCCACTTTTTGATCTCATTTTCAATTCTCAGCCCATTAGAATGTTGGTCCACTTACTTTTGTCTTACATTTTTGGTATTTTCTTCTCTGTTATAGTTTATTGTACCTTAGTTATAAGGCTTAGTGACTTTCTAACCATTTTAAGGACTCTTAGCACACTTCCAATATAACTTATTTCCTAGCATTGATCATTTACCATCTCTTGACTGCCTGAACAACCTCTTTCATTTTGGACTTCCATGGATTGACAGAGTTTCAGATCTCAACAGACTCTACTTTCCTATATTTTCAGCCCATTTCTCAACCTCAAGGACTTCAGAAAACGATCTCAGACCTCTTTTGTATCAAACAGATTGCACCTAGCCTTCCTTGCAATCTATTTCCCAGATGTCAATTCACCTGGGTTGTTGTTCTTCACTGCCCTCCTCTAGACCAGATCACTTGATGGCCATATTCACCATGTGCCCTTGAGTATGGCTCATTTCACACCTCCTCTACCTCCTTTGAGCCAGATTACTCAATGGCTGGCACTGCCACATTTCCTCAAGCCAAACAGCCCATTTCATATTCCATTAGTCCTCCTGTGAGCTCAGTTACTTGATGACCACCCTCATTGTTTTTTGACAAACTCCATAACTCATTTCACTTCCCTTCTGCCCTCTTTTGAGCTCCACAGCTAATATCACACCTCATCTACCCTTCTTCGAGTCCAATAGCTTGACAACTACCCTACTGTGTTGCATCAAGCCTGTGAAAGGTCTTTAGCACCCCTTCCACCCAGTTTCATGCCCCTCCATCTTTGTTGAGCCCACATGACTTATTTCACACATAATCCACCATGTTTCGAACACCAATTTCATCTATACTAGATGTCCTCTAGGCCCTTGAATGCAAGATCATGGCTGAAATATATATCAAGGACGAAGTATAGCAATGAAACAAAGATAAAACATATATAATATATCATTATTGCCCATCACCTTCTTCTTTCTTCCCTTGTCCATATGATTTGTTACAGCTATACTTAAGTGACTTAGATTTCTCACACACCTAGCTTGGCAACCCTCTACAAAAAAGTAGCCCTAGTGCAATTTATACAAGTAGGTTGTGGATAACCACATCATCCAGATTGTCATCTGTTTACCCCTGTGTTATTTTACCCCTCTAGTTATCCAAACAAGGACTAATCAACTTGTGGATAATCTGGTATGTCTTACTACAAGTCATCCACCACCCCAGCTCATCTTTTCTAATGCTGCCTTTACTAGAAGTGATTCCTGGCATTTTGTTCATCAGTTCTTTGAGTGGCACATGCAGCTTCCCTATTTAGATGCCACAATCATCATCTTTACTGCCTTTGTCTTCTGCCTTGCTCACCATGTCTTTTAAAGCAGAAAGGCTGGGTTTATCTTGAGCCACATGGTCTTCTTCTACTTTATACTGTTCTTTTTCAGCCACTGTTTATTGTCACACATGATCCATAAACAAGAGAGGACTTCAAGGAAATAACCAACTTGTGGAGAGGTAATAGATGTTGGGATAAAGATGGCCTAGTGAGAAAAGAGAAAGTCACAACATTTCATGAGGGTGTTGTCAGCTGTGGAGAATTGGATGACATTGTGAGAAAGCAATCTGGAGGCGGGGCTTAGGGGACACATCCATAAGGGATGGGCATGACTGTAGATGCACTTTGAAGGCCAATGTTGGATGGAAATGTAGAAAGGTCAGTGAAATGAGAAAGCTTAAGTGGTGAAAACAGCAAGAGGCTTACTGTTTTTGAGCAGATTCTGTGTGATGTCAGTAAAAGACTTTTAACAGGATAAAGATGATCCTGTTCAATGGAACTGATGAATAACAATACATATCCTAGATCTCACCACTATGACAAACACTATATTTTGTCCACTCCAGCATGCTTATGACAGGCTTGAGCCCTGCAAATCATGACTTTCCATTACACTCAGTGATACAATTCTAAACAAACCAAGGTCTTAGGTTACCCCTTGTCAACTGTGCCCAACACCAGGCAGTCCAAGGAAGAGGGATGTGATGTTGGAATCAAGGCTAGGCAGGCTTAGGAAGGTCCAGATCCAAGTGAACTGGACTGGAGATGCCAGTGCAAGCATCTTGGGTTTATATACATACACACTACTTAAGTATGTACATGTTGTTGTCTGATCTATAGATACGAACTATAGATAGAAAGGAAGTTCACACCCTATACCCAGCATAGGAATAAAACTACATATAGAAGGGTAAATAGAAGGGAAGCATGATATGAAACATACCAGTGTTGAGGTCTAGCCTCTCTAGGGGTTGGGTGTGTGGTGGCACAGCTGGCACTTTTTAGAGGTTGTTGCCAAAGGCTCCAGGGAATGTGGTAGCAATGTGATAATATCTAGGGGCGGCACATAAAGATGCTGCCTTTATCTAATCAAGAGGATGAGTGTGGCACAGCCACAGATAAGAGATAAGATGTGGTAAAGCACAGCCACACTATGATAAGATAAGATAAGACACAGCCTTATATGAGACCAAAAATTGATGTGTCTGATATGTATGCAAGAACGTGATAAGCTGATCTTGCAGCCAGATCTTATCCAATAAGGGCGATCTATATCCTGATAGGCTCGCAGAGCTTACTGTTATGACACAATTGTAACACCCAGCACCACCAGGATACATAGCTGCCCTCAGTACCACCAAGACCAATTACCTCAAGCCCCTCATACTCAAGGAATACATTGTACTCCAAGCCACCATTGAATTCAATGGTGGTCATGAGCCTCTGATCCACACTTCTTATTACATCTCTTATGATTATGATTGATCTCATTTATCAAGACATATTAATCACACATTGGACTAACCTGACCATGGCACACAACAAGGGCAGTGGAAGCATGCTGCATGCGGAACTGCTCAAGAAAGCAATTGAAAAATATGAGGGACATTTGAGGACCTCAAGGAGTTCAACACAATTCATCTCCAAGGTGTATGGTGGGGTATAGTGCTGACAATGGACAGGAGTACAATGTGAAGAATAAGACACTCAAGATCATGATGACAGTGAACCAGGACCTATCGTCATAAACATTCACTGTCATATAATTTATTTTCATTTTTTGAGCCTTGATAGGCATAAAGATCTGAACTATTGAACAAGGAGCTGGATTTACTAACCACACCTATGTCCACACTGATCTCCCTATGGATTCCAAATGTGAATACAGCAAAGTCTATTATTTCATATGCCAACTATTCTGCATTACAAAAAGGAGAAATAGACATGGTGATGGGGAGCTCTTAGTACAGTTGATTAGGTAGGTTTGACTAGCAACATAAGAGACTAAATATATACTACAGCCCTTCTAAGGATTTGTTGACAGTGTTTGTTGACTTGGTATTAACTGGTATCACATAGCCCATCACCTTTATTTGACTATAACCGATGTGAAGCTTCACATTCACAAGCCCTGTAGATCCTAGCCCAGTAATATATTATTAGACCCTTACATGATAGTATATCACTATTTTCAATTATCTTGATGGTACCACCTGATAAGGCTATATCAGAAAAAACCAAAGGTCCTAATATAACAAAGGTGATATTTCAACAATAAACTGTCATCTGTAGCTAATAGAGCTGAAAAACAATAAAAGATCTGTCTAGTCTACAATTTGACTTTACTATTCCATGGTATACAGAAAAACTCCCTCTATTGACTCAATAATCTTCTGTTTATAAGAACAATAGGATTAAAACAACACTTATGCAATTATGACATTGAATCAGCTGCCTCAGGATCTTGCTAGAAAGGTGATATTTCCAAGCCAATTTCTACTGCAAAACATCCTTAGCATGCATCAACTGGAATATAATCCCAGAGAAAAGCTCAACTTCACTAAGCAGCTCTGAAAATAAAGCTTTATACCACTTCTTGTGTATCTACTTGATTTCATGATTCCTATGTCATCTCTGCAGATAAATCATCATTTCTGAATTGGTTATCTTTATCTTTTCCATGCAATCAATCCTGTGTTTATATTGTTTGAGGTGGTCCTTTTTTAAAACCAATTGAATATATTTGGACTTGCTAATGTATCTTGTAGTTAGGTTCTTTTTGAGCAGCTATGTGAAGGACAACATGACTTGGTGTAATCAATGACCTGTTTGAGCTTCATTTACATCTGCAACAATATCTTGTAGTGTTGCCATGGATGCCACTGAAGGCATAATACATAGTTGATCCAGCACAGAATATCATCACCTACATACCATATCACTGTATGTTCCTTTGTCTCACTGATATTCAAGATAAAGTGATTGAACTCCATATGTACTGCAATTTAAATGCCTGACTACCAACAAGAGAACATGGATATGCAGCTTCTAAATCCAAGAATCATGATAATCAGGGCATATGAAATATTCTACTGGATAATCAAGAGGCCAGGACTCAATTGATTCCAGCAACTCTTTCCAATTATCATCAAGATGACCTTGGAGAAGTGCAAAATGCAAGGCTGCATAAGCTGAATACATAATCATCTCATTTCCTGCAGTGCCATATATTCCTCCATATGCAACAGGTGTTTAGCTCTATTGTATAGGTCATGTTGTGCCTAACAAGGTCAGGCAATTGATTATTTTTACTCTGCATGGTATGGTTGCAAATACACCACCTGTGAAACCACCTTTGGCAGCTTTTGCAAGAGCTCTGTTACCACTTTGGATGGTAAAAATGAATTGAGCAACCACAAATATAGTATATCAGTAGTATCTGTTAGATGGTAGCTTTTAATTGAACTTGTGACTAGTAAATTAATTAGACTCACCAGCACTTAGGTAGCACTCTCAAAGCTTGTATCACAGCCAGCTTTACTACAAACTTTGACTGCAACTTTCCATCACATATATAGCTTGTCAGATGCAATGGACATGTGGGCAATACTTCACTCCTTAAATTGCCTAACATTAACAAGGCCTATCCCTGGCAATTACAATCAGACCAGCACTTGAGATTTATAAAACACTCTTGAACTCACCTTCTATGTAGATTGAGCGTACAATAAATATATAATTACTTTCAGCAAGTTCATGCTTTCCCATATGGTCTGTAAAGCTAGAGGATAAAATTAACCTTTACATGCTGCTCTAACATAATGACAGCTTTCAATTTGTTACCTCTTCTCATTTGTGCATAGATCCTGTGCACAGTAAAGCTACAACACCTCAAACCAGACTTACTACATAAACCATTTAATTCCATATATCACAGAAAGTGGAATAATCTCATATGCTGAGATTCACTGGAGAGGGGTTGTAAATAAAAGTTGGTAATCCTTCTAAACCAATAAAATATAAGAGGAATTCCTCCATTGACGTCAAGCAAGATGTCACCACTTGGATAAATGGCCATATTGTGAAATGATCATTGGTAATCATATGGAGATGAAATAATAGAAAATTTACATGTCATTCACATTATAATTGACCACAATTAGTTCATCATCACCATCATCACCATCTGCATCATACATGTCTGGTAGACATGAAAAAAAGAAAATTCAGTGACATCTAGGTCAGCATAATACATATATACATTCAATGGATGTTGCATGCAGTAAGAGATGCACCTTTGAGGAAAGCTTTATTGTTGAAATGAGGGAAGTCTTTCTACAAAAAATATTTGTGGCCACAGATACTTGTGAGAACAGAGTAGAATGGAGGGACATTGTGAGAGAATGGTTGTATAGTGAAGTTGAGCTTTTTATATGCACTGATTTCCTTGGGTATTACATAACTGGAAGATTTAGAGTTTCTCAGGCTGATGGAGAACTGAATACAGAGGATATAAAACCTGAGTGAAATTTTCATTGTTTATGAGTGTCCTCTATTTTGACTACTAGTTACACCACTAAGCTATAATCACCTGGCAAACAAAACCTGTGGTTCTGTTTGTTAGAACAGTAATCCAGTCTGATGTACTGTAGTTTTCTGATCAAAGTTAAGAGGGAATGCTCCCAATCTCTAGCAAGCAACATTACCTGTTGATGAGTTCACAGGGACATGTGACATTAAGATAGAAGTATTGTATATATAAAGGCAATGCAAATGCAGTGCACACCTTTTTGGAGCAGTTTGCAATAAACATGGATGAGGCCATGTCCACACATTCTTAATGTGAAAATGATTAACTTGAACAATTGCAATAATTTGAGTGCCATGTGAAGTGCAAGAATATTCCAGATGCATCACAATCACTAAGCCCTGGAGTTAACCAATGAGGATACATCATTTGACTGACATATGACAATGGAATATAAACAAAAAAACAGCTGCCAGCTAGTTGCCAAATGTCAGGCTGTAATGCACCATTATCAGCTGTTACAAGTGTACCATGGAAACGTGGCAAATGAGCCATGAGTAGTTGGAAGGAGATACCCCCACAGTCTTTTCTTTCCCTAGACCTCATGGACATGGAGTCACTGGACCCCATCACTCCTGAATCTCTTCTGGAGTAGTTGTCTACCATTACTCCTAATTCATCTTCATTTTTGATAGTATTTCAAAGTCTGGTCCAGTCCAGTTTGTTGACCCCTAAATAAGGCAATCAGACCGAAACCAGTCTCAACATGATCCTGAGGTATGGCAACTGGCAACTGGACTGAATGCAACTATATTTTTGTGAAATAGGTTGCCAACCAGTTACCTATAAAACATTATTTACATGTATATAGGGAAAAAAAATTCTAAAAAATCTGGGCAATTTTGAAAAAAATAGAGGAAGCCTCCCTAATATGGTAGTGTGGCTGTATAACAAGTTGCAACCAATTGCAACTGGTTAAAACTAGTTTTTCATGGTGTCTAAATTGACATCAACTGCAATTGCAGTCCAGTTATGCAACTAGTCTAGTCCAGTTTAGTTGCCAGTCTTTTGACCAGTTGTGGACTGGAATTCAAAACACTAGTCTCCATGCTTTTCTTCTCATAGCTCTCTATCTCCAACAAACTCTATGATTACCATCATTTCTGATTCATCTCCATCCCTATGCTTCTCCTCTCACAGTACTCCATTTTCAACAGACATCACAGTTACCATCTTCCCATCCATCTCTTACCTTGACAATGGACACCCTCCTTTTCTGTTACACTTGATAGTGTAGAACCTAGTTAAAGCGCTTCATCTGGAGTGAAGCAAAGTCTCACAGCAGAATAGTCCTGTTGCGATGGCTACACAAGGGTCTCACACTGAAGCATCAAGTGTGAAAGGGAGCACTAGATTACTATGCAGTATAGAGGTAGAACTAGCTGGAGAAATACAGAGAAAAACATCCTACTTATATAGTAAAAAGGGATCAAGGGGTGGGAACCATCAGAGTTGAGGGTTCTACTTAAGTAGGTATAGGGTGTCTGTTATCAAGGGGAAAAGGATCAAAGGAAACAGGAAGAAACAGATCAGAAGTGATTGGATCCATGGTGTCTATGGGAGATGGCTGTACACGGAGACGGAATGATGGGATCTGTGGTGTTTGTTGGAAATGGCTATGTGCGGTGACGGTGGTTGGGAGAATCAGGAAGTGGACGGGAACAACCGTGAAAGTTGTTGGTTTCCTTGGATTTGCTGCTCCAGATCCATTGTGCTGTCTGCAGAAGGAAAAGAGTGGTGGTTCCCCTTGGTTTCTTCAGTTTTAGCCTTCTTGTAGTCTGCTTTAGACATGTTTGTAACATTTTCCCTATCTAAAATATGGAACTGGTCTTGTCTGGAAGCAGGCAGCAGTTCTTGCAAAAGTGCAATATTGTGGTTAGGTTATGCCAAATACAGGCAAGCAAGCAGCCACCACCATCCTGGCCCCATCCCACCCATCAAACAGCCATGCCTAATCTCCCTCGTCTTCTGAGCATGTCAATGGTCATGGTTACTGCCACCTTCCCCTCACATGTTTCATGCTAATTCAGACTGTCAACTGGCATCAGCAATATCCACTTGCCACTATTCCTATTCCTAGCAGTCTCCACACTCTTCTGGACCTAGCTATCCTGCCTACCCTCAGGCAAGTTCTACCCCCACAGAACATAACTTGGTCAATGTTCACCCTGATTCACCTCCTCATTTACCTCACAACTCCCCCTGTCACTGCGCCCACATCCCCCTGACCTCACCGAGTGTGTCATCTAAGGCAATGGCAAGCACACATCAAGTACATCATCTGGCCCCACTATCCCTCCTTCATACCTGGTGTCATTTATCTCCCTCATGCCAAGCTGCCTAATAATGTCATCCATTCCACCCTGACAAAGGTTCAACTCCAGTAGATCCTCCTTTCTCTTTTCAACACTAGGACTGCCACTCCTCTAGATACCTCACAATTGTTTTGGTGGCAAGTACATACCATTCAATGCTGCATGTACTGCATCCCAAGAACTCAGTACTGGTTGAAGGCTGGCATTCATTGCAGATTGAGGATGTTCAGGTGTGTCCACATTGTTTTCATTGGGTTACACGTGTTGATGTGCTCTTTTCACAGCACAATCAGGTTCACATGAATTAAAGATGCCTTGGCATATATTTTGTTGCTAGCAGGCAATGCAAATGATTTCCTTCCTACTTTGGAAATAGTTCTAGAGTGAGAATATGCATTATTGGAGAGGTTGTATGGTGAACAAAAAATGTATACATGTTATGAGGAAGTATACATTATGTAGGGTACTTATACATTTAGAAAGGAGTTGACCTTGCCTTATATATCCAATTCATTGCAAACTCTTGCAATGGATTGAATATTTAAGGTAAGTTCTGTCCTTCTGAAATTTACTATTGTTCAAGTTTCCATCCAGCTGCTCTCAAGCTCCTCCTTTCAACATTCTCCAACAACACTCACCATTTGTCAAATAAAGAGGAGAATGTGAGTTATATCCTACTAACGTAAGGTAACTCTAATTTATGTCTGAAGTGAGCCAGCCAAGCAAAGCTCATGAATCATTAACCAAAACATTATGTTGCTAGAGCTGCTCTACAGATGATGTGAAAAGGACTAAAATAAGAATAGTCCTAGAGAAGGTGCATTGTGCCTCAAACTTGGTCACCAACCTAACAACCACCATGTCCAAGTAGCCAATATAGGATGTCTACATTGGTAAAAGAACCAACACTGAAGACAGCAAGGGTGACAGTTTGACAAGTATGTGGCACACTAGCACCCTCACTCACAATTCTAACAACAAACGATAGCACAATAATTGAATGTGCCATAAAGCTTGGAACATGAGGGAGAGTTAACTACTGTACATAAAGTACACACACAGTGTAATAGGGTACCATGCACATGAAACTACTACAGGGTATTGAAATGCTCATACAGAAGGCTCAATCTAATCAGAAAGTTGGGGGTTTGGTTTTTTACTAAGATAATTACCATTAGTATGACATTATATTTGAATAAAGTTGGCTATATCTGGTGAGGAACATAGAACAGCTCTTGCAACCTGCATTCTAACCATCTTCTCTCTCTGAATGGTGCTGTTGTCAAGATTTCAGTGATCAACGTAACTCTCACTTCAAGAGTCTCAATGCTAGTCCAGTGCTGCTTAACATGTGTTTCTAGGATAGACATGCAGTGCTCCATGGCCTGCCAAGTGATTCAATTGCAATTATAGGGCCAGTTTTCAATAATAGAACGATACATTGGTTCAGAATGAAGATTTAAAGATGGTGGGCAGTAAGTGACAGAGCTTAGTGTGCTGACATATACTAGTATCACATCTGCTGACATAATACTGCTATGTCACTAGGTACAGCCTGAGGTTATTAAATCCTGGCCCTCATTCATGCTATTCAACTAACTGACTATTCCAAGGGGTGTGATATTATGAATGGGGTAAGATGATGTTAGGCAAATTATATAGCAAATACTCTACATAAGATATATGTAGTCTTTAAAAAAAGTCTAAGGGATAATATAATTACTCCCCCCTCACTCTCCTCAACAGCAGAGCCAAATGGGCCACCAGCATGTCCACAATTTGGTTGATAGCTTCCTGGATCAGATTTCCTTGAGTGGGAGAAGCCTTGGCAAGGAGAGATCTTCATCTTGGAATTGGAATGATCAATCATGCATATAGAGAAGACAGGCCCCTTTAGGCATAATTTAACATTGGCACTGCCATGTGCTGCTGGCCTGAAGGAATATGGATAAAATGTCCTCACCCACACTGGTGAGACTATGAGTGCTAAGGCTATAGATGCAGTTCTTGGTGGCCCTGAAGTGGCCAGCCTACAGAGCATCCACATCTTCCTCCTTTTCATGTTTGATGAAGTCTTTAGAGGAGTATTTGAACTTATGCTTCCAGGCAGTCTGAATATGTTGCCAAGGATTGACCATGAGAGGAAAGTGGATCCAAGGCAGGCCAAACCTCAACATGATAGAGGAGAGGTTGTTAATGGTGAAAAGCCTATTAAAGTTCACAAAAAGGTATTCATGATAAAGTTGGGCAATGTCGGAGCCTTGAAAGCAAATATTGGCTGCGATTTAGGGAAATGGGTGAGTGCAAACAAGATCTTGCACAAGAATGTCGCTGGTCACAGCATCCAGCCTGTAAGGAATAAGCTAGCATAAATTCACCATATATTTGATTTATTATATTTTCAATGACCACACTATCTTCAATGTCTTTTGTTAGTATTTTGATACCTATAAGTATGCTAATTTCATATAGGGGGTGTTATCCACATTATTGTTATTTCTATTTAAATTTTTGTAATTGCTTATTTTAAACTGCATGTCTATTTTGTCCATTTAGATTTGTATGTTGAAAAAATTACTCATGGATAGAAATGATACTAACTGTGGAAAAAAAAGTTGGCCTATTATTAGACCATAGTTGTCAACACAAGACTTGACTATATATCATCAAGAAATGCCTGGATCATATGGACATAGTTGAATATTACCATAAAGCAGTCCTAAGCTCTACAACATAGGCAAAGGTTTGGTCTAGGACATAAATTTATGTGCAAGAGAAATCATAACCTTAATGAAAATCTCTTGTGCTCCATCTACAGTGAAATATATTTTGATTTCTTTTTACTAAATCTACATAGAATTGATTTGGTATGATCCTCTTGCTATTTTTGTCACATAGAAAACTCAGGTCACATGCATTTAGTCTCTAATAATGCCTTTTCAGTCAACAAAAAGTACATTTGGGATTTTGCTATCTTTCCAGCATGCAGTTCTAGAAGCAAGCTTACCATGTTCCTCAACAATATCCTAAATGAGGATGAGTTTTTTGATGATGCCTGCCAAGCTCTCAGTGAAAAAAAAGTGTCATTATTCAAGACTATGTTGACAATGAATGGTCCCTGATGCATCCTACTCCAATTAGGATTGCTAGACCACTTTGCCTAGTGCTCAAGCACTACCAATAATTGGTTTCTGATGCAAGCCAATGCTATTAGGATTGCTAGAGAAGTGCTCAAGGACACTGTCTCTTGCCTAGGAGATCAAATGTCAAAAACATGATTTAGTGGACAAATAAACTCATGAGTTTAGGTGTCCACTAAATCATGTTTTAGTGATTTCCTAATAAAATAAGCTACACTTTGCAGGGGTTGTTCCCACACTTTGACTACACTTTTTTGGTACACTTTGGTACACTTGTTGATAGTGTTTGATACACTTTCCAGGGATGTTCCTAGAGTCTTACTACACTTTTTGGGTACTCATTTTGATAGTGTTTGATAGGCTTTCCAGTGATATTCATAGACTTTTACTATGCTTTTTTGGTACACTTTGGTAGTCATGTTGGTACACTTTCCTACACTTTTTGATAGTGTTTGGTGGACTTCCCAGGTGTGTTCCTAGAGTCTTACTATACTGTTTTGATATACTTTCCTACACTTCCTAGAGTGTTCCTAGGTAGACTTCTTTCAAACATTGATACATGTAATCTATCAATGGAGTGTGTCAAGCAAGTAGACATGGTCTGATGGTCTCAAACACCATTCACTGACTGGAAATTAGAAGTGAAGTATTGACTACAAATCAAACTAGGAATCTGATATTTTTATGTGGCATTTCTGAACATTCA
>JBBPMC010001198.1:0-12453 GCA_038090115.1 Strobilomyces echinocephalus
AGCCTGCGGACGCCGTTGGTCTCATCACTCAAGGATTTCCTACTAGTATCACCCTATTGAGCAAGATCATTGTCTCGACACTGCCTGCAGTCTCCTACGCGGTATTCAATCTTGTTGGTACATAATTTGGAGAGTAGTATTCTCATCCTTGGTCGTCGATGGGCGCTCTCGTTTCCACTTGGAACGAGGGCAAAGCAAGGTCTAATGCGATCGACCGTGAAATCGAGGCGGAGTCGAGAAATCGCTGCCGCAAAGTCAATATTCTTCTGTTAGGTAGGTGCATATAGGATGCCTATACACCCGTGTGGATAACTGACTTTCGAGTCTACCCAGGAACTGACCCAGAGCGCTCCATGATCACCAGACGGATGAAAATCCAGCATGGTTTGACCAATAATGAACTGTTGCAGTACCGCCCCACCATCTATCAAAATAGTCTCGACAGCGCGCAAGCGCTCATTCGTGCTATGCAAGACATGGAGATTGGGTATGCCGACCCTTCGAGCCATGTATGTAATACCATTTCCGTCGCATTCTTCCTGAATTATTCATTGCTCATTCCCTTAGGTCAAAGCAAATCAGGTCCTCGACTATCGCATCCAGCATGGTCCTTCGTTTGTTTTCTCTGCTGAAATCGCTGAGGCTATACATGGATTATGGCAAAATGCGAGGGTCATGGATCGTTGCGGCGAATTCAGTCTTGGTAAGATGGCTGAGTAGTTAGTGCATCCATGACCTCGATTCATCCTTCATGCTCATTTCACTGCCATAAGTTTCTGCGAGGAAATCATACGGATTGGGTCCCCCGATTATCTTCCCCTCGATAATGATATTTTACGAGCCCGCCAACACTTATCACGACTTACGGAGACTCACCTCAACTTTGATGCATTCGAGTATGTTTCAATGTTCACGCACCTGACGTCCCGAGTCGCATTCCTGACGCAGTTTTACCTAGGGTGACCATAGTGGAGAGTGCTCGAAACTCGGTCGCAAAGTGGATACATTACTTTGAAAACGTCACTTACATCCTCTTCTGTGTATCGTTGAGTGATTATGATCATGAGCTACACGGACAGGTAGATATATACATTTTTTTGGGTCGAGGGGTGCTAACATCATCTCTAGAACCAATTTGATGAATCGTTGATCGTTTTTGACAGTATCGTCCACTCCCGTTGGTTCTCGCGCACCTCTATCATACTACTTCTGACCAATATCGACGCATTCGAAAACAAATTATCCAAGGTACAGACATGTATTGCGTTTTGTCTCTCTTTACATATTTTCATCTGCCAGGTACCCTTGGAAAGGCATTTTCCCGAGTATGCGGGTGGTTCCGACTTCAATGAAGCGATCGAGTATATGAAATCGAGGTTCATGCGAGCCAATCGAGCGAAACTGGCCATATACTTCATGTTTGTCTCCATAGTCCTACTTTTTTTAATACATTCGCCTGAGATCTATCTAGCCAGCACCGAGCCATGAGCACGACCATTGACTCGATCTCTGGAATCGTGAAGGGCGCTATCCTGGAGGACATCTCGAAGAACCCTGAAAGAGCCCCGCTGGGGTTTTGCGTTGGCGACCTACGTTCTCGCCTGCTAGATCTCTAAAATCGCGTCGTTTCTGGATTTTCTAGTCGCATGCAATTTATCCTTTTGCCTTTGGGGGTTGTTTTCCCGACCTCAAACGACCCCGCTGGCGGGGTGCGTGGGAAACAACTGAACATCTAGTTCCCTTCGTCGCTGCTAGTGCTCCATATCTTTGGCATCGAAGAATTTCTTGTAGTACCAAATGGGAGTGCGGCTTACGCAGCGTCAGACAAATTCCTTTCGGGCCACCTCGCGAGTTGCCCCGAGCCGACGAGATGGGTAACGAGCCTTATACAGTAATCCAGGCTAATGCAGCCAGAAGAAGCCTTTCGCGATCGATGATCAACGGTTCGTGCAGACTAGTACAAAGTTAGGTATTATTGGAGCTGGGCAACAAGAGTGGGTACTGAACGAATCACAGATCAATGTCAAGATGAGATGGGGATTTGGTGGTATCGTAAATATCAACCTGCACCGCGATCAGTTCCTTTCCGAGTCGAAAAATGCGACCAGCTGGCCGACGGGGACCTTCCTTCCCGGACCCACCAGCGGCTTGTTGTCCTTGGTCCTGTCGTACCTGGACCGCCGCCGCAAGACGAGCGGGTCGACGAACTGATTGGGCTGGTTGTCCCCGCTGGCGCTGCTATTGTCGGTCCGAAAGTCCGTCGACTGCGATCGGAGACGGTGTCTCGACAGCGCAGCCTGATTGCTCTGCAGCGACGACGACGACGATGAGGTGCCGTACGTCGATTGCGCTCTCGCCCGCGGGCTCGTGGTCGTCGTCGAGCTCGTCTCCGCGCCCACGAGCCTGATCCCAGCCACAACCCGCGCGGCGCTCTTTTTGCCGACCGTCTCGTCGTCGCGCTCGTCGTCGTCGTCTTCGCTGCTCTCGGCCGCTGCCGAGAAGTACGCGGTGCCCATCAGGGTTTTCGCGCGCTCCCGTTCATACTCGGCTTCCACTTCGGGCGGGGCGACGATGGGGCCCCCTAGCGCGACCGTGTAGCGTTTTCGTCCGGAGATGGGCGTCGGACTGACGCTGCCCCGTCTGGCGCTCGGAATGTGTGGAGGCGGAAGACCGCTTGGAGTCGGGGACGCCTGGGTGGGGGGTGACGTAGGTGGCGCCGAGAATTCGAGCGGAGGAGACATTGGAAGGAGGCCGGTGATGACCATGGAGGATGGACGCGAAGCGGCTGGAGGGGAGCTGGCAGGGGTATGTGTCGGGGAGATGACGTCGCCTGGGCTGGTGTAATCTCCCGTGGGGTATGGAAGGCGCGTGCCTGGTCTGGATGGGGCTTTTGATGGTCCAACGCGGGCGAGAGGAGGGCTTGTGGACTCGCGAGCGGTGAGAGAAGGCGCGCGACGCGGTGTTGTGAAGACGTTCATGGCTGGGGTAGTCATTCCACTGCCTGGTGGGCTAGCAGAGGACGTTGAGCTGAACGACGTTTCGTGGCTGACGATCATGGATTCAGCTGGAGGAGCTAAACGCATATCAGGGGATTCGCGAACGGCAGTATTGGTGGACAGGACAGCAGGAGACGTCGCAAGACGCGCCATTTCTCGTCCGAGCTCGGCAATGCGCCCCTGGAGCTCGGTGATGTCGTTCCTGATAGATTCTAGGTATGCTTCGGACGGGTGTGCGTCCTTGTCTTGTTCATTCACCTTTTCCTGATCCTTTTCCTTGGTGCGCTCGTTTTCCCTGTCGACGAGCCAGCGCTCGACATCTCCCATGCGCTCTTCGAGGGCACGCACATGGGACACAGTCCAACGTTCGAGTTTCTCGAAGCGTTTGGCTATCGTCAACAGCGTTCCTGGGACGTCTAAAGTCCCCGAGGTTGTGAACGACGCATACATTGGGGGCTGTTCGCGTGGGGATCCACCTGGCGACGTACCCCGCTGCAACGAGATCGGGGAAAGATTGACTGGTTGTGACGCCGGCACAGGCGACAACCTGACGGGCGTCTTGTCAGGAGTAGGAGACGTAGGAGAAGAAGATGCCCGGGGAGCGGGACCACCGGGTGGGATCTTGAGGTTGAGATACGCAGGGTCTGTGTACTTGGTCGAGACAGAGGCGGGCCAGTCCTTGTCCTTTCCTTTAGAGTTTTTCTTTTCCTTTTCCTTTTCCCTAGAACGCGACCTGGCTTCTTCGATCACCTGCTGGGCTGGCGTGAGGGGGTCCTTGTCCTTGGTCGGCGTGAGCCGCGACTTTGCAGCCTGCCACCAGCCCGTCGTGCCCTCCTTCGCGGACGAGGCCGGCGAGGGTGGGTTGGGCAGCGTCTGTGACCTACCGCGCGGTGGCGGAGGAGGCAAAGAGTGCGGAGAGCCCGAGCTCATCATGGCCAACACGCGTTCTTCCACCGCGCGCCGTTCTTCAGCTTCTTGAGTTAGTATCCGTTCAGCCTCGAGCCGACTTCGGGCGCGCTCTCGATGCGCTTCCGCCTCGAGTTCTGCATCAGACGGCAGGCCGCGATTCCCAGGCGCGGGGCTGATGAGCGAGCCGACCCGGTGGGCGAGGTCGGCCGCAAACTGGGTCACGGATGCGGTCGTGGGGGATTGGCTGCGCACCCACGTGCGATCGGCGTCGGCGTCGGCGTCGTCGTCGTCATCTTCGTCTCCGGAATGGCTGCCTTGCGAGTCTCTTCTTGTCATAAAATCGTTACGAAGTGGCGAAGATGGCCCGCGCGGGGAGGGTGGATGTCCGTAGACGGGCTCTGGCTGCACGGCGTCAGTCAGTCCGCTGCGCGTGTAAAGAAGACTCGCACAAGGCCGAGCGATGCGGGCGGTGGCACCGACGAAGTAGTCTGGCGGCGTTGTTGCACGCGCTGAAGGGACTCTGGCGAGGGCTTGGGGGACGAGAGGGCATTGAGATTAGCGATGCTGGAAGGCAGGGAAGTCGTCGAGGACGTGTTGAGGGACTGCGTGGACATCGTGCTGCACGGCGAGCGGCGGTGAGTTTTGTGCTTGCTCGCTGTGGGCGACGACGTGCACGACGTCGCCGTCCGAGTTTACCAGGGGCGTGCGAAGGACATTCCTAAAGGAGGAATCCCCAATCACCGCGTCAGGAGGGAAATTTTGACTGGGCAAGCGGCGAGATGGGTGTAGGCGGGCGACGCTGACGACGGACCATCGTTCCATGACCACGACGACGAGCAGCCGCCGCTCATGGACTCGAGACGCGCAGAGACGTGCGTGCATTCCGTTCTACTCGCGGGGCTGATGCGTACCCAACGCCAGGCTTGAGGCGCTCTCTGCCTACCTACAGCATCAGAAGTCCTTGCTCGCGCGAACCCAAGCAGACATCGAAAGACTGAAAAGGCTCAAGGCAGGGGTTCTCGCGTCTCCGGAGCAGTTCGTGAACCGCAGTAACGTCCAGGTATCCTCCGCCTTCGCTGCCAGGCAGTCCCCCCGCTGAAACCGCTCAGGAGGGTAATGTGTCTCTGTTCCAGAAAATCGACGAAAGGATATCAGACCTGCAGGATTATCATCCAGCCCAGTCCTTCCCAGCCAAGGTCGACTGGGACGTGTTTTCGTCGTGTGGTCCGCGTTTGTCATAAAATACATCATCCGTCGCGCTCACTTGCCCATCTACAGACGCCACGCCCCTGCGTACCCTCGCCATTCGAACTCGGATTGATCACACTCAACGGACCGTGCCGTCCAATACCCAGCGTTCCCCACTCTCCTTTCTTCAGAAGTTCGTCAAGGATGCACGTAAAGTCATCATCGACCCTGTACTCGAAACCTTATCTGCCTCTACTGACGTCGTCGCGCTTTCCAATCCTGCGGTCGCTCCTAGTCCTCACGTTAATTCGTCGTCGAACGACCCTAATCATATCCCCTCCCTTACATTACCGTCCTCTCTCCCTGATGACGAAAACGAAGAACACCAGCAGGCGCCGGTCGTCCAAGAGTCTATGACCACCGTTCGTAAACGCGGGGGTGCACGCGCAAAGATTCGCGATTTGAAGGCGCGCAAGATCAAAACAGACTTGGTCGTTGGATGCAAACTCGGAGAAGAAGGGTCTAATGGTGTGTTCGTCCGGCACGACATCGAGGATGAGAGTGCAGAAGTGGACGTGAGCATGGCGACACCACTGGACAGTCCTCTGGATCAAACCAGTGGCCATATGGACGTTGACAGTGTGCCTGCAGTGACCGTCGAAGAGACCACGCGATGTGCCAACTTGCTGAGTCTGCCAACTACCCGGGAGGTTCTCGTCCCTCGGCAGGGTAGCGTCAATCGATCGCCTCGTACACGTAAACCATCTCTGAAACTCCAGTCTCATCTGACAGCGCAAACGGAGCTCAAGAGTGAGCCGCCACTTCCATCCGTTCTCCCGGTGTCATCACAAAGCCTTGGCAAGCGCTGTCGTGACGTTACAGCGGAGACCGACAATAAACCTATGACGGAGCCACTGTCTGTGGCAGAGGTGAACGCGGAGATGGACAAAATCCGATCAGAGACTTACAAGCAACCTTGGTCCATTTCTGAGCAACACCTTCTTGAGCGGCTGTTGGAAGAGATTCCCGAAGGAGAACGGAACAGGTACGTGTCTCGTACGCCGCCCCCTATCAATTGACCCACATTCGTGGCAGGTGGGCCAAAATATCGCAGGCCATGGGTGGGCGGCGGACTCCAAGACAGGTTGCGAGTCGTGTACAGAAGTACTTCGAGAAGCTGAAACGCTTCGGCGTTGGTGTGGACAACAAGGACAAGGCTAAATCATAGTTGACATTAATGTTGGTATTGGAGCCTCGGCTGTGCAAGTGAGCGGACACAACGGAGCGACGGACGCATGTAACCCTAACCCTAAATCTGGGAGCTCCGCACGCTCACACCATTGGTATTGGTTCCACGCCGTACGCGACGACCTATACGAAATCTTGTTTTCGTAATATCTCAGCCGTGCCCGACGTAAACTAGCACGATGTCGACCCAGCGGTTTGATCCGAACCAGGCTCAGAACCTCACCGAGGTGTGTTCTAATGTTGCCTCTAGCACATTGAAGCCACGTTTCTCATGAGAACGAAGATCGAGAAACAGTACGTGCCCGCACGCCATTGGGAGCGTCTCTCGCGCTGATGAATCCGCGACCGAGTTAGATTCGCGGTTAAGGCTGTCGAGCATGCACAGGTGGGCTGCTCCGTCGACCCTATGTGTCGAGTTCCGACCGCTGACCCAATCTATGGTACGATAGACCTATTGGAATCTGCTTGAGATGATTCCGCCGCGTGAGCTCAGGTTATCAAAGTTGGTGATGGTGACTCTGCTCTGTTACGCCCCACTGAATAACAAATTCGTCGAGCTAGGTTGGACGATGAAATCTTTGAGCATACCATGGCCACGTTTCCGGAGTTTAAAGCAGAAGGGCATGAGAAGCTTGTGATACTTGACGAAGATTGGCTCAAGAGTGAAGAAGGGAAGAAGAAGTGGAGAGATTTCATCAACCAGTGAGTGGATCTCGTCATCGTGTCGAATGGTGCCACGTATGCATGGAATGGATCTGTGGAGCTTACTGGATGATTCTATGACAGATATGAAACCAGGGTGAAGGACTTCAACTTTGGTTCCCTCGTGCGCATGAACGCAACACAGGAATATACCCAAACGAACACCATTTTCGGTCAGTTCCAGACATTAGGCGGTCCGACGTGCTGACGGCGCCACTGTCACACAGTGACGCGGATGCAGTTCTACGCTATCGAGGTGGGTGTCTGACATGACCGGTTAATGATTTGACACGACATCCTGTACATGATAGGTTGCCCGCAATCGACTTGGTCTCAACGACAAGGTTTACGAGATTGCAAAGGCTGACGCGGAGAATGAACAGGAAGAGAAGGAGAGTGCCAAATCCGGCAAGAAGAACGGGTCATCGTGACCACCGCTGGTGTGTATCGTCCGACGGTCGTCGACAGCATTGACGTGCGCGCACTGGTTAAAAGTTATACTGTGACCGTATAATCTCGTGTAGTCAGGCGGTGAATCTGCGCATTGAGCCGACCGCAGAAACTAATATCCGTGGACACACTTCTGAGAGTCGTTGAGCATCGATCGCGTATATCGGCTGTGCTGTCACGAACTCGTGATGTGACTTGTCGTGTCAAGTTGTCACGTCTGCGACAGTGTGACTTGAACGCCATGGACGACGATGTGATATCGATACACTCGGACCAGTCCGACAACCGGGAACATGTACCCCGCCGCGACATACTCGAGCCCGTCGTGCAGCGTGTCGTGGACGCCCTTGGAGGCTACGAGGGCGGCGTGTACCGCATGGGAGACGAAGTGAACGGTTGCTTGCGGGATCTCAAGAAGTTGTGGCGCCAGGACGACACGGACGACGAACGGACCGTCGCGCGGATTTTCTGGGAGACGAGAGTCCTCCCGAACGACCTGATCCCCATCCTCCTCGCGACCGCGGGCAAAGGGCTCGTCGAGGACAAGCGCGCCGTCGCGTGTGCAGACCTGGTCACCGCAATGACCTGGCCCATCGACATGGCCGAGGAGCTTCGGGAGCTCGACGAGGAGTTGGACAGGGGAACGGACTACACGCAGCTGACGCTGAGTCACTTGCACTACAAGGCGGCCCTCCTCCGACCTGGCGTCATGCACGCCCTGTTCTGCGTCATGTTACCTCCCCTGTCGAAACCTGCGAAGGAACGGCAGGAACGTGACGGCCAAATCGTCAACCTCGTGCTCCACCTCATCCGGAATCTCGCTTTCATCAAGGACCTCCCACCCAACATGCATCTGAGTGCAGACCAAGTGGAGTACTCTTCCCTTCAGACGAAGCTCGTCAAGGCGTTGTCTGAGACCCACACCCTTGACCTGTTTCTCACTATTGCTTCCAACAATGATCAAGATCCGCTATTCAATGCGTCGAACACGCTCGTTCTGGAAATTTTTTATCTCCTGTTTCGGGGTATCAAGCCAACGGCGTTGTCCATTGACCAAACCAAGGTGATCCCGCCACATCGTGACGTCTAAGACACAACGTTGAATGGATTTTACACAGCAACCCACCCAAAATTTGCAACGCCTGTTGGCCGCCGAGGACAAGAAGAAGCGAGACGTTGCTCGCAACGCGTCATCCCGTCATTCGCGGTTTGGCACTACCATTGCGGTTCGGCTTAACCCCAAGAAGGGTGACAGGAGTGGCGATAGTGCTGGGTCTTCGGCCACAGCCGGTGCACCTGACAGGGGGGCGTCCTCGAGGCCGCTCGTCCTCCACCGTCAGGCGGCGATCACGAAGGAATCAGGGAGCATACTGGACATTTCAAAGCATCAAAGAACGCGGAAAGCCAACAAGGTTGATGAGTTGACCCGGGAAGACAGTCTGTCCTTGGAGGCGAGACTCGTCTTGCAGGGGTTCGCGAAGGAGTTTGTAGAGTCTTGCTTCAATCGTGCGTTTCGTGGTTTCCTATCCTGGTCTGGTTCTCATGGCTTTGCTTGCATGTAGCGTTCCTTTCCTTGTTGCTGAGGGACATCAAGTCGGAGCGGCCGAAGGTCACCGAAAAGGACCATCTTCGTCTATTATACACTACCAAATGGCTACTGCAGTTCTTCCTTCACTTGCGATCTAAGGAGAACATCGTCGATGATCGCGGCAGGTGGAATTTGGGCCTAGTTGCAGAAGTCACAGATAGGGGTTGGATTGTCTGGGTCCTTCGCCGGATGAGGGACGCAATGGAAGAAAAGGTTTGTCCTCCGGTCTTGATTTTACGTACGTTCCTCTGAAACTGATCAATGGCGGATTTGTCGCTCGACTTTCCTAGCCCAAGATGTGGAACGAACTTCAAGCGGGTATAGAATGCCTAACGCAACTCCTCCTCTTGATCGACGATATGTC
This sequence comes from Strobilomyces echinocephalus, assembly GCA_038090115.1. Taxonomy (NCBI): domain Eukaryota; kingdom Fungi; phylum Basidiomycota; class Agaricomycetes; order Boletales; family Boletaceae; genus Strobilomyces; species Strobilomyces echinocephalus. The sequence goes on from JBBPMC010001198.1 coordinate 9,446, forward strand.
CTCATCGGTGATCTCCGATCCAGATCTCAACGACGCCGCGCGGCTGCTCCAGCAACAACTGATTTATAACGGTGATGTACTTGACATTGCTTTGGACAGCTTGCGATCTTTCAAGGAAGGCACGCAATCGTTGACTTATCTCAACTCGAGCGTGTACCTGGCGTATGCGCTTCTACGCATGTTGGAACGTTGGGGGAAAGAGAACAGCGGTGCGACGTACGTGAGAAAGAAGGCGATCAGAAAAAAGAAAGGCAAAGGTAAGTTTAGATCCTATTTCTCCGCCTGGCGGAGCATGGCATCAACGTGACCCGATCATGAAGGGAGTGGCCCTTCGGAAGAAGAGGGGGTGCCTGACTTTGAAGATGAGGGTGACTCTGAAGAGGAAGATATAATCCATGAGACAATGTTCACTTTCGAAGCCTTCGAGATGGTACGTGGCTGAGCATGCGCATGCTGCATGGTTTCAAAAGATAATCACAATTGGGCCCGACGACAGAAATTCGCTCACTCCGAGATTACACGGACATTGCTGTTTTACCTCTCACGCTACAAGGAGTTCGAGTCTCCAGAGTTAATGAAGAGGGCTGTGGACCTGATGCACAGGCAGGTCGTGAAAGCCAGGGCGGAGGGATTGTATTTCAACGTGAGCCCGATTTCACGCATAATGCACGGTCATGTGTACGTCAACAGGTATCCACCATGCAACTCTTCAAATCGATCTTCGACGATCAAAGGTCGCTTCCGAAGGACCAGTCATACCAAGATCTCATACGGCTAATAACGTTCATATTACGGAGGTTCTTCAAAGCCGTGGAGGAAGAGCCGTTCCTCATGATTGAGGTGAGGCATTCATCTTGGCTTATCTGTTACCCGCTGTTGGCAATGCTTATCGGGTTCTCTGGTAATTGTAATCTAGGCATGGTATCCCATGAACCGTGGACACTGGAAACAGTACTCAAGCTGGGAACCAGAGCCGAAAGCCAGTCACAAACGGGTGACGGCCGAAGACGACGACAGTTTCCCAGGCGAAGTACAAGTGAAGAAAGGCTATTCTTGGAGCGACCAAATCGGCATCGCTGTTGCTGCGCTCGTCGAGGACGGCAAGTCTGAATTGGCGGAATGGGTGAAGGACGTAAGTAGACACATCTTGCCACGCTGTCGACACAAGGCCGATGGTCGTTCCAGATTCTCGTGTTAGTCATCCGCCAGCGGCAGCAGATTGTCGATGCGACGGATCAAAATGATCGGGACGAAGATGCCGATGAGATGGAGGCCGCTCCGCCAATGAGTGCGGGTCCATCCGAGGAAGCCGTTAGCAAGTTCACCGACTATGGTACGTATGGATATCCCCGGAGTGGGTGACACAACACTGAGGGGGATGGCATGCAGAAATCCCTTACATCAACGACGAGCACGCTGGCGCTGCTACCAAGGACGCGAGACTCAAACTCGTGTTCCGTTTGCTGGACTTTTCGATCACCGACGAGAGTGCGTCACCCGTTTTTGGCAAGATTCTAGACCTTTGTGGCTGAGAATATTCCTAGACGCTGAGGAGCTTCAGTGGGTCGTGCCCGCCTCGATCGCGCATTCCGTTCTGCGAGAGCGACTCAATGTCGTCGATCAGTTCCTCAAGAATCCAATCGACTTGAAGGGAAAGAAGGCGAGTGAGATGCTGAACAAGAAAACGCGCCGACGCCGCAGGCGGCGATCGCCGTTGCTCGGTTCCGACGTCGAACTTCCTGATGACGAACCCCGACGGCGCAAGAAGGAGAAGAAGAGGAAGGAGGAGAAGACGTACAAGTCCGCTCAGTTCATCGAAGACAGCGACGAAGAGTACGGCGACATGGGGGCTTTCCTTGAGAGGGAGAAGGTGCTGCGTGAGAAGACAGCGCGCGCTGCCGCCGAGAGCGGCAAGATCGCGACGATGCGGGCTACTGGGACGAAGAAGCGACGAAAGAAGGGCAAGGGCGCTGACGCCGTCTTATCAGGCACTGAGGAGGAGTCAATGCCTGTGTCTCCGAAGAAATTTTCGGACGACTCCGACAGCGAAGATGAAATCTTGAGGTCTCTGCGCCGCAGCCGGTCGCGGTCACCCCCGCCGATGGCCAAAAGACGACCGAAACCGCGCCTGGTGCAGAAGCCGAAGCCTACGGACGCATCCGAGACAATCAGCATTTCGAGCGATTCTGAACAGCAGGCACAGGCACGAGAGGCGTCCGCATCGCCGACGTCTTCGGTCCCCCGACTTGCAAGGAAAGGGCGCCTCGTGCTATCGGACGACGAAGTGTAGCTATTCAATGTATCAGTCGTACGTTTTTTTTGGAAAGATCTAACGTCTTCTTTTATTTTCCCCCTCTTCCTTGATTCGCCTGATGAGTTTCTTGCTACAGGAATATGTTTTTCCAGATCATATCAGCCGACGCGGCCTCTGCTGGCTGCCCGACAAGTGTTTTCGCTGGCGACGTCCGCTCTAGCCTTTTGTGAATTGGTTGGCTGTGCAGCGCCTCGCTTGCCAGCCCCAGCACGTGTATTACAAGTATCCGATCCGATCCCTCCGTTCTCGTCCTGAACACCTAGTCGCCGTTTGTCCGCCCATCGGCTGAGCCCCTCGTACTAGCATTTTTCACCCCGTGACCTTGTGAACTGAGTTGAGCCGAGAACTGACTTTGTGGTTCTCCTATATAACCTTTTTGCTCGTGTCTCTACTACCCTGACTGACGGCGGCGCATCTTTCCCAGTGTCGGGTTCCTTCCCCATGATATCACATCACGGAGCTACTTATGTGAATGGCGCCACAAGGACTTGCTGACGTTTAGCATTCATTTCCGAACTTGTCACGGACACGTTACACAGGCACCCGCTGCAGACATGCTTTTGGACCGTTGGCTGCATGTTACGATGAAGAGTTATGGCATACACTGTACGTCTCGCTCACTCGCGTTTCGTCCCCCTTTTTCAAGTAACCCGATCGAGGACACATGCCTGACACAATGTTCTCCCCAGATTCT
>JBBPMC010001199.1:0-12435 GCA_038090115.1 Strobilomyces echinocephalus
TGATACAACCCTAAGACCTAAGTCCTCAGGTTACCACTTGGCAACTAAGAGCTCTATGGAGAGTAGAGGGAGTAGTTGGAATCTAGGCTGGGTGTGCCTTAGGGAGGATGATGCCCAAGTGAACTAGACTGGGGTTACCAGTTGATGTTCACTGGTTTATATATTCATGGAAACGTGTATCAAATGTGAAACATAGAAGGGAAACAGAGATGAAACATGTGAGATGGAAGAAGGGTAGAATGGAAGAGAAGCATGAGAAGTGTTCATGAAACATGGAGATGAAACATGATGGAATGGAAGAGAAGAGAAGCATGCACAGGTCTTAGGCTGTGTCAAGGGTTGCGACATGTACAAGGTGAAACAAAGGGTGAAACGAGTGACGATGGTGCAGAGATCAGAGGGCAAGGCTATGGCCGTTGATCCTGTGATAAGATAAAAGATAAGATGTGATAAGATTAGATAAGAAAAGAAAGAAAGATAAGTCCGTAAGTCCTTGAGATGTCATCCGATAAGGACCAGATGAGGAGCGAAGCATAACAGCATACGTTCGACGACGACATGCTTTGTTAAGCCGTCAGGTCAGTGCAATGATCGTCTGTCCCACGCACACCTTCAAGTCCCTAACACGTGCATCCTGGATTTGTGTTGTTCTCCTGCAGCACGATATTAGCAGGGTAGGCTGAAATTGGTAGTCACCAGAAGTTTGTGATGGTCATTTACGCCTGTCCTGGTCGGATGGTGCGGGGCGGTGGTTCGCCTTGAAATATAAAACTCACAAGAGTATTGTTGGGACGCTGTGCTGGCTTGGTCCAGAGCGAAAATGCTAGTGGCTGTATTGTGTAAACGACTTCAAGAGCTATCGGCGGGACGTTATACAGAACGGTCGACGACGTCTGACATACACCCCAGAAGTTCCCTGCTTCAATTTGGGCTGGACCTGATCTCGTGATCTAGAAAATCACCTTGCAAGGTCTTTACCACCCCCGAAATTTGTTCGACCAACCTGGTACATAAGTACAAACAAACTGGTCGCCAGTAAACTACTACAAACAAACTTGCTCTGTCATTGAGATGGTTGAGTACCGTCACCACTCAATAGATGGCAAAGGCTCGAGCTTACATGTATATGTGTGTTTTAGGATGATGACTGTGTGTTGTGTCCTGACTTTTTCCATGCTGCTTTGGTCAGCTCGTTTAGTTCTTTGATCCTGTCGTCCTCTGCCAGTTCCAGACTGTGTGAAGCTTGGAACACTTTGTTGTTGAAGTCATGAAGTAAATGAATTGTGCTATGTTCAGAGCTTCTTGAAAGTGCAACATACAGGTTGAATAAATTCAGTCTGCTGGTTGGAGGTGTAGCAATGTTAACCATCACCATCATGGACAGAATGGTTTGGGATTGATAGTCTGTGAACCTGTATGCAGCTGTCATCGGGAATTGACAATGATGAACAGTCTTTGACACTTCTGTCATTGTCCCTTCTTTTGTCTTTGTTTTCATTTTGATGTGAAATGTTCTTGTAGCCAGTGGTCCACCGTTGTGGCAACCACATGAGGACTGCGCATGCATGTCACGTGTCACAAGTTACCACCAGAGCGTGCATCCTCATCCTTGTCCCACCCTCAATTACATGCATTTCATAGTCGTCATTGCTGTTGTCCTCACCATCATCCAAGATGATGGCAACATGCCACACCCCCTTGCCATTAAGAGACAGCATGTGGCGACCACTGCACACTCTCATTCTGCCAAGAGTGCACAATGGTCACCACATGTCATTAAAGGATGGCATGCAGTGACCACCACACAGTTATCACATGTCACCATCCACATTCTCAACATCGTGATTCCTTCTCCCACTCAAGTACTACAGGCATGATGATGCTACAACAGTCACAATGCAACCACACCCTCGCATCCTTGTCCACGCTCTGACCCCTACAATGGACCAACTGGGAGGTGCTCAAGAGGTGCAAATGAGGCCTGGCCCATGGAGTTTGGCCTTGGTTTGGTCACTTGGTGTATCGCTGTTATGGGAAATCATGGCGATAGTGTGTGTCATCTTGCCATTGATCAGTGAAGCTGCAGCTCTGGTATATGCTGCTTTTAACAGCAGGTGGTGAGCACCTCGGTGGGCAAAGTACTCTGTAGTGGTTTTTATGACTTTAAATTTGCCAGTCCTGCCTTCACTGTGGATGAGCCACCTGACACTGTAGGTTTGAATATTCAAGGTTGACAACTGTTGTAAACAGCTGGAACTTCAACTGTGAGGAGCTGTCACCCGGAATTGAACATTCAACTCCTCAGTAGAACTAGCATTAGTACCACTGTGCCCATCTAGTGCTGAAAGTTCAGTGCATGCTATGTCGGCCAGTACTGCTTCCTGCTGAATGTTCACCACTCCACCATCATTCTACCTCCTGCCTCCTGCCTCACCTTCATCCTGACTTATGCTCTACACCCAGCAGCTCGCCGCCAGATCATGCCCTCCCTTATTTGGCCATGTGCTCACCCTTCACATTAGATCACACTGCCACAGCCATTCCTTGGATGCTGAACATTCATTGTTGACATGTGGTATGTACTAGCACCTGCTGCTGAACATTGAATGTTCACCCCTCTGCCATCATTTTGCCTTCAACTGAACCTTTATTCTTGACTTACAGTCTATACCTGGCATCACATGCCCTGCCTGATCGCGCTACTCCCATATTCAGCCATGCGCTCGCCCTCTCCACATCATGCTGCCACAGCCATTCCTTGGACCCTGAACAATCATTGTCAACATGTGGTATGTACCTGGCATTCACTGCTGAACATTGAATGTATTGGACAGAGGACGACCTGTACCGAGTAAGTACGTCTGTACAGGTGGATGAGTACAGTATAATACATAGTAGGTAGGTATGGCTTACCTCCAGTCGTGGTGGTATGAGACTGAAGGAAAAGCGTAGGGAGCGGCGTGCGTGTTGTACGCGCGTTGTCCATAAAAGGAAATGTAGTGTATGTACTATAACAATCCTAATAAAAAGTTGTACGAACGATCTGTTCTCCAACACACCCCCTCAGGGTGGTCGTACTAGGGAGCATCCGTCGACAAGCTTTTGGTTTCCTTCGTGTGCGAGTGGTTTCGTGAGGCCGTCAGCAAGCATTTCAGTGGTCGGGATATGTGAGACTATAAGCGTTCCGAATTCTTCGACTTGTTCGCATATGGAGTGGAATTGCGCGCTGATGTGTTGTGTCCGGGAATGGAAATGGGCCTCTTTTGTGAGCGCGATAGTGCCAGTGTTGTCTGCCAGGAGACGCGTTGCTGGTGGGGTGTTGTCGAGAAGACCGACGTCAGACAGTAGTCAACGCAGCCACAGCGCTTGCTTGCCACAGTGCGAGATGGCCATGTATTCGGCTTCGGTAGACAAGGAGGCGGTAACGGACTGCTTCTTGCTGTTCCATGAGACGGCGGCATCTACAAGCTTGAAGACATAGCCTGACATCAAGCGGTAATCGACAGGATCACGCACCCAGCTTGTGTCTGAATAGCCAGTCAGGGCATCTGGGTCTGCGTCACTGGCCCTGCTGAGCATGAGGGCGTAGTCGCTCGTCCCCTTGAGGTAACAGAGGACACGGAGGAGTGCTTGCCAATGTCTTTTGCTGGGGTTTGCACTGAATTGGCTGAGTTGGCTGGTAGCGAACGCGAGGTCGGGGCATGAGACGACGGCAAGCCACGTGATCCCGCTGAGTATTTCGCGGTAGGGGTACTCTGCCATTTCCTTCTTCTCAGCATCATCTCGGGGGTAGTCATCTGTCGACAGGGTGATATTGGGTTCCATTGGCGTTATGACAGGTGTACAGTTATCCATCCGGTGTCATTTAAGTAGCGTGTCGACATACTAGGATTGTGAGATGGTGACAGTGCAGTTCCTGCAGTCGTCTGTGAGTTTGAACCCCATTAGCCAGTCAGGGTCTTCTTCTTTCATCTCGAAGAGACTATGGAGGACCTTCCGGGTCTCCACGAGCATGGCTTTTGTGTTCGCAACCGTGAGTGCGTTGTCAACATGGATTGCGGTGATGGAGTTGCCTGTGGCTGTGCAGCGCGTGTATACGGTGTAGTCGGATGAGAGGCGGATGAAGCCATTGGCCTTGAGTTTCTGGTGCATGTGCCTGTTCCACAGGTATGCGCCTTGCTTGATTCCATAGAGGCCTTGTAGTAGTTTCGTGACTTTGTCTGTGCCGTCGTTGAATCCTTCGGGTTGGTGCATGTAGATCTCGTGATCTATTTTGCTGTGCAGGAATGCGCCGGTGACGTTGTCTTGTGCGCAGTGCCATCCGTGAGCTGCGGCAAGGTGGAGGATGACGCGGATTGAGTTAAGGTGGACTGTAGGTGAGAATGTGTCGCTGTAGTCGAGGCCGGGAATCTGGGAGTAGCCTTGTGCAACGAGGCGGGCCTTGTAGTGTAGGATTTCGCCATCTGGTCCATATTTGATGACATAGGTCCATCGGCAGCCAACAATCTTTCGATCTTTTGATTTCCTGACTATTTCCCATGTTCCTCGTTTCTTCAGCATCTCAATCTCCTCGTTCATCGCCTTCCACCATTTGTCAGCATCTGGGCCGGAAGTGGCTTCTTGGAAGTTTCGGGGAATTTCGTGGCCATGTGCTGCGATGTATGCCATTTGCGCGATCTCACCGATTTTGGTTGGCTCGACGGTTGCATTGGGGCTTGTTGCCTGTTTCTTGTGAGCTCTGTGGTCTGCTTTTGCTTTTTCTTCTTTGGCTTTTTGCTTATCAGCTGCGTCCTTTTTCCAGGAGGGACGGGTAACACGTTCAGAGCAGTGGAGCGGTATCGGGTCAGGTTGAGCTGACATCATGGGTTCGCACGGTTGAGGTCGTGGTGGAGTTAAATCCTTCAAGGGGGTGTCATCACTGTTCGGATTGGTAGCGCTATCAGCTGGAGTCACCCCCTCAATCAGAGCAGTGGTGGAGGGTGGTGTTGACACCCCCTTGCTTAAAGAGGTAGTGGGGTGTGGTTTGTCATGGCTGAAGACCTTTTCATAGACAATGACATCCCTTGATGTAATAAATTTGTGTTTTGATGGTATCCATACCTTGTAGGCTTTGAAACCTCTCTCAAATCCACATAATATACCGTCGGTTGATTGGGCGTCCAATTTTCGACGGTGTTCGGGAGGGATTCAGACATGGCATCGTGAGCCGAAAATGCGGAGGGTGGCAACACTGGGCTTCTTTCCATAAAAGGCTTCATTGGGTGTAGTATGGTGTAACGCCTTTGTTGGGCTGCAGTTGCGTACGTAGTTGGCATATTTGTGTGCCTCAGGCCAGAAGCCTTTTGAGAGCTTTGCGTCCTCGAGCATGGCGAGGGCACTCTCGTGGGTGGTCTGGTTGAATCTCTCAGCTACACCGTTTTGCTGCAGTGTATTTGGTGCACTGAGTTCGTGTGTAATGCCTTTTTCCCGAAAATATTTTTGAAGCTGTGCATCAATAAATTCTCCACCATGGTCGGATTGGATAAATTTAATTCGTCGTTCCATGTAGTTCTCGACCCGCTGGATATAGGTCTTGATGAGTTCAGCTGCCTCATTTTTGTGCCTAAGGAATTCCTTCCACCCTTTTTGGCTATAGTCATCAACAATCGCGAGGGTGTAGGTGTAGTCTCGGATGGATGCGTCGAAGGGGCCTTGGAGGTCCATGTGTAGTCACTCGATACTCTTTGTAGCACGGTTCATGGTGACGTGGGGAAATGGTGTCTGGTGGTGTTTGCCTTTCGCACATCCATTGCATGGGGAAAGGTCTCCTTTTCCACGGAGATCCATGCCAGTGATGAGTTGGTGGTGATCGAGATAGTGTATACTTTTAAGGCTAATATGGCTGAAGCGAGCATGCCATAAGTCGAGATTGGGATGGGATTGTGCCATGAATGCGACGTTGTAGCGGGCAGTAGGCGGTGCGATAGCACTGTTAATTTCATATAAATTTCCGCAGAGGTTGCCTTCCATGATGATTTCACCGTTCGGTTTCTCGATTGTGAGTTTACCACCGAATTTCGTGATTTTCATCCCTCTCCAGTCCATCCGGCTCTCTGACATGAGGTTGTCATGTGCGTTTGTGCAGTAGCTCACATTAATGAGATTTATCGTACAGTCTGGTCTGCCCTTGACTGATACTGTGACGAGTACCGTGCCAGTTCCGAGGACTCGTAGTTCTGGGCCATCCTTGACTATGCCCTTGATTAAGTCATTTGACGGGGTAAACGTGGCAAATGCTGAACGTTTTGTACATATGTGGTTGGTTAATCCACCGTCGAGGATCCATTCAAATCGGGAGTGTGAGGGGTTGCCTGTTAGGTAGGCAGATAGGTCTGAGTCTGAGCATTTTGTGCCAGATTCACTTGCATCATTGGCGACAGCTTGGTTTGCCCGCTTGCTAAGTTTTGGCTTAGGCTTGGCACCACTTTTGCCTTTTGACCTTCCTTTTGACTTTTTGTCGTTTTTGTCATTATCCCCTTTTTCGTCTTTCGCCTTTTGCTTCGTTCTGTCTTGTCCACCTCCTTTTGCAAAGCAGGTCTCCTTTGTATGGCCTCGCTTTTTGCAGTTCGTGCATTGAAGCTTGCCCCTATCCTTATTTAGGTGGCTCACTTGGAAGCTGGATGCAGTGGCCTGACTCGCGCATACTCCTGATTCTTCTCAGATGTGGCGTTCGACTTCCACAGAGGTGTAGGGGTCTGGGAGGGCTGCAAATACATAGTTTCAGGTAGATGGCATTGAAATACGTAGGAAACATACAAATAGGTCGTTGGCGATGTCACGTTGCATGAGGGTGAGGTCCCGGCGGTAGCTTTTCATTTTCGCGATGTGTTCTGCGACGTCTCCACCGTCCATGTGTTGGGTCGTTACGAGGGATGTGATGGTGAGGGTCCAATCAGTTGCCGTCGTGCCAAAATAGAGGACACGTGCTTCCCTCCACATTTCCGCAGCCATTTTTATATGTCCAAGTTGGCCTACCATGTCCTCCACCATGCACGTCGTCAGGACTGAGCATACAAATGCATTGGCCCACTGCCATGGGATACTTCAATTTTTGTCCTGCATGATGTCCTCAGCAGTGAAGTCGGGGTCAAGGTAGATATGTAGTGAGACTGCTTGTAGTGCATTCTCTACAATGGACTTCCACGTGGCGTAGTTGGTGCCACTGAGTGCTGGTTTGAGGCAGAATAAGTGGGCGAATTTTGATGGTTCGATGGATTTTTTTAATGTGAAGTGGGTCTCATCTTCTTCACCTGATGTGTTTTCGTCGAATATTCCAAGCGCGGTGAGCGAGTAGGGCGTAGATGGACATGACAGGGCTCGTGACAGGGTTCGTGATGGACCCTGTGGTGAAGGTGTGCGTCGTTGCTGCGTGGTATTTGCCTGCAGGTGTAGGTGCGGGTTCCTTGGCATGGCTGCACTGATGCTCAGTATGGGGTACCGGGATGGTCCCGGTTTGCTATCAGCATGTCCCATAGGGAAATGCCCTGGGAATGCAGCTGGGTGGAGTCATCCAACCCTATGGTCCATTGGGGCGCTGCCGCCAGACATATGTCACTTATGGATAAAAAACAAAGTCATTTGGTCCGATGCGAGTGAGTTGGTGGTCTTGGTGGGTCTCGATGGTCGTTCCTGCGCTAGGCAGGGCTCATAACCTATTGGGCAGAGGACGACCTGTACCGAGTAAGTACGTCTGTACAGGTGGATGAGTACGGTATAATACATAGTAGGTAGGTATGGCTTACCTCCAGTCGTAGTGGTACGAGACTGGAGGACAAGTGTAGGGAGCGGTGCGCATGTTGTACACGCATTGTCCATAAAAGGAAATGTAGTGTATGTACTATAACGATCCTAATAAAAAGTTGTATGAACGATTTGTTCTCCAACAGAATGTTCACCACTCTGCTGTCATTTCACCTCCAACTGAACCTTTATTCCCAACTCATGGTCTACACCTGCTATCACACACCTGCCACCGGATCATGCTCTTCCCATATTCAGCCATGCACTTGCCTTCTCCATATCAAATTGTGCTGCCACAGCCATTCCTTGTCCCATTTGTGTTCTATCGCATCATTGTCATCTTACCCTGGCACCATCATGTCCTCTCATGCCGTCACTGTAGAGGTCAGAATCACTCTAGGGTGATATCCATGCAATTGGCCACTTTTCAGGCCTTCCCTGACGACACCTAGTCCAACCCCAACCATCTGATGACATCTCGGGCCAAAAGACTGACGGCCTGGACTGCTTTCAGCCCTATTGCAAGTGGACCAACATTCTCAGCCCAAAGTCCACATGACCGACGCTTTTTCCCGTGGTCTGGACCATGCATCGGCCCATCCTACAGTCCTTGGACTGCTTCCTTTCACTTTGGACCACCCTATTTAGGTCTCCCCTATCTCTAACAGTGCGTAGTACCTTAGCTACAAGGCCCGATGCTGTTTCAGGCCTACTTAAGGACTCCACATGTATTTACACATGTATCTACCTTTACCTGCCTTTTCCTACCATCTACCTGCGCTTCTACCACCTGTCAGACCACCCGAAAACCCTTCCCAACGACTGAAGACCTTCCTACCTACCTCCTCTACCTTCCCCCAGTCTCTCCTTGACCTCCTTGACCGAATCCGCACTTCGGACTTTCGGACTCCGCTTTCCCGCGCCTTCGGACCAAGCATTGGTCCATCCTCGAGGCTTCAAGACATCAGCAAACACTCTCGGACCCCCTTTGGGTTGAGTTTATCATGCCCAAGACCCCTACCATTGGTCCCCTATGTGTAAGCACAGAGAGGATCGCTGTTTTACATCGCCATCATCCTTCACTGCTGTTTCTTTATGACACTGTAGATATCGAGCTCAAGTTGTATGACCTAGACAATGTCAACACCGTGTGGAATCTCTGCACTTACTACCCACCAAGATGATAGTGTCATCATTAAGGTACAATGCCACTATGACATTACAGCTGCCTCTAATCACAACAACTACAACAACATCGCCTTGAATCCTCAATGCTAGCCCATTGCCCTTGCTACATCTACCTGAGCCCAAATGCTTACCCAGCAGCTCCACCATGCCTACTCTGTTATGCTTCACTTCTCATCTGATCCTTATCGGATGACATCTCAAGGACTTACGGACTTATCTTTCTTTTTCTTCTTCTCTAATCTTATTGGACCTTATCTTTTATCTTATCATAGGATCAACGGCCATAGCCTCGCCCTCTGATCTCTGCACCATCATCACTCATTTCACCCTTTGTTTCATCTTATGCATGTCACAACCATTGACACAGCCAAAGGCCAGTGCATGTTTCTCTTCTCTTCCATTTCATTATGTTTCATCTTCGCATTTCAAGAATGCTTCTCATGCTTCTCTTTTATTTGATGCCTCATGCATCACATATGTTTCATATATGATACATGTTCCAGTCACACTCCTGTGCCCTAGGGCAAAGGGCTTGGACTCTTATAGACGAAATGCCTTATGTAAACCTATGTAGTCCTTGAATATATAAACCCAGTGAACGTCAATTGGCAACCCCAGTCTAGTTCACTTGGGTATTCTCCTCTCTAGGGCCCCAGCCTAGATCCCTACTCCTATCCCACCACTTCCAAAGGGTATTAGTTGCCAAGTGGTAACCTGAGGACTATCATTGGTCTTAGGGTTGTATCACACTCAAGCCTTCACATTCACCCAGTGCTCCAGCTATGACCAGTTGATCCCAAACACTCACCAAATACCCTGTCATGTTTACTTAAGCCCCAACACCTGCTTAATATCCCTGTTTTGTCTATCTGAACCCTGACGCTCATTTGGTGCCACATCCATTGAACCTGACTGCTTGCCCAGCTTACCATGCTTATCCAACTCTACTGTCTTTTCTCACTCGTCTGGTGTCCTCAGCATGTTTTATTGAATATGAACGCTTCCCTGACGCCCCTGCCATCGATTGCCACTGCTTGTTGGCCACCGCACTGTTCTCATCCAGGCACAGGCACAACCCTGCCATCCCTCCTGATCTCGTTGAAGAGAGCCTGACTAAAGGAACCACTGTGTTAGGGCCCCTAGCACTGCTTGGAGGGACTGCTTGTTGGTTGCCATCACTACCACCCAATATTGCATGCTTCCCATGAAAAAAATCATGCTGATTTTTTGGGAGTTGCAGTGTCATAGTCCAATTACTACCCCACGGTACCCTGGGTTGTTTACCAGAACTGGTTGCCTCTATCTTCACACATTCTCGCTTGCCTTGCCCTACTGCCTGTTTTTTTCAGGCAATGCAACCCACTCTTTGCCTGCACTGCTGTTCGCACACCACTGCTACCTATTTCCTCACCATGTCTCCTTGTTCCCACTACCTCACATATTCACACACTGTGCTACAGCCATGTCTCAATGTCCCCCTTGTATGCTATAATGCCTGTGACCTCTCAACTTCTTCCCTTGCTCCTTCATTTTAAATTGTACTAGTGCCATCCCCCATCACATACCTTCATCCTCCACTGCCTTCTGTCACTACCTTTGTGCCATATCACACTCTGTTATATCTAACAGAGCCACCGTCTTCCTTTGACCCCCTTCATGTTGGTTTATGCCACCGCCATGTCCTATCGTATGTGGACCTTCTGCTCACCCCCACATATTTGACCATATCTCCCTCATGTCCTTTGCATGCTTCAGCATTGTCCACTGATCCTGTCGCATTGCATGCAAGGGCTTGTTGCCAGCCCTTGCATGTTTGTACATGTCCTAGTCCTTTGCCATTAATCCCCCTGCGTATTTGTACACACTCACCATATCCAATTGTACACAAGAGACCACTGTTGCTAAACATTCATCCTTGAGTGTGCCCTTGTTTCACCATTGAATTATCACACATTATGTAAGTAATCCATAGTTACAGCACACGGAAAACTATGTGTTTCACAGTGTCGATCAAACTTCACATACACAGCTACTAAGAAATAGAACTAAACTTGAGCTAGAGCATTACTTGTCGCATTACCAGGCTTAAAATCAGCCCATAAGGCTTGGAATTGATCACAGAGATGCAACCACATTCATGCTTGGCGGTTCGCATATACTCAGAATCCTTCATCTATGTCCACATCCTCCTGGGATCTCTGTGTTGTGTGATTCATCCACCAGCCTACCTGCCAGTGTAAGAATTTCAGGACCCTCACCATCTCTTCAGAGAGAAGTGCAATCTCCTCTGACCACCTCATGTAACGGGCTCGAGACCTACACCATTCAATGTGCAGTGCTGCAGAGATACAATAAGCCTAATTGAGTGCAGAGATAGATTAATGCACAATCTTGCACCTCCAGATCCTCAGACTCTGATGTTCCGTGCATGCTATGCAGTGACCTCAAAAACCCTTTCCATACTAACCTTGACGGCAGTGCGTGAAGCACACTGCCAAGCACTGTGGGAATTTCGCTTAGGTCTGGTGGAGTTATAAATAGTACTTACCCTTGGCTACCACATCAGTCCCTGGGTCATGTGATTCAGCTCACAGGCTGTGGAGATATGGTCATTACAAAACAGCAATACCATAGAAAGGGTTTTTGCACTTTTGAACTGATCAGTAGAACCGAGGTCAAATCATCAAATAGTTGCCATTGTTTGTTACTACAAACAAAGATATGCATATTAATAGTTTGTCTGAGTTGAAAAAAGTTCACACACATCTTGATAAGTATAAAGGCAAACATTCTAGGATGTTACATAACTCCACATGAGCAAACAGCCCTGGTAATCTCATGAATACCATCCATCAGTTAATTGACAAATATTATATTTTTATTATTTCATGTTCATCTAAGCCAAATGACTCAAAATGATAGATTTATGTTCCATTAGATCATTTCCACTTGTTATAGTTAAGCCAATATACTTAAACACAAAATTCAAATCAATCTTCCAATATTAATACAAAAGACATACTGTTTGAACTTGATTAAATCCATGAAATTAAATTTCTAGAAGTACAAGTGCACAATATTGACAAAGAATGATTGGAGACTTTGAATTGTGTTTTTAGCCCTTTAGTAATTTAAAAAGTACATGATCTTGTAAATGTTAGTAAGGAAATTTGTATACACAAAGCCTTAAACATTGATAGCAATGATAGAACAAGTTTAGAAATGTTATTTTGATATTAAAAATGGGCTGACATCAGTGTTCCTGACTGTAGCCTTATAAAAATAGTCAATATCAATGAAAAAGAAGATGGCAGGCTTGATAAGCAAAAGAGGGTGTTTTTAATATCATATCAAGATGTGTGTGAACTTTTTTCAACTCAGACAAACTATTAATATGCATATCTTTGTTTGTAGTAACAAACAATGGCAACTATTTGATGATTTGACCTCGGTTCTACTGATCAGTTC
>JBBPMC010001200.1:0-12422 GCA_038090115.1 Strobilomyces echinocephalus
CGTAGCTGTTTATTTGTACTTTGTTTGGCCACGCCAAAGCTAAGCGAAATTCCCACAAGTGCTTGTGGTGCGCTTCGCGCACCACATCAAGGTTAGTTATTGCAACGGTTTTGTTGCCTACTGTATGTTGTTGACGCGGTCGATCATCTGTATAAACGAGTGATTTTCACGTAGAAGTCGAGTGAGCCGGGAAAGATGGCCATTTTATGGCCTTAGTTGCTCCGGAGAGACTATCAAATGCTGTAAATGACCGTCCCGGATGCTCTCCAGAGCCTGTTAAGATCGCAGAACGTCAAGATTATCTGCTTATCTCCCAGGCATGGCCCCTCAGGTCGCGTCGAGTTTGTCTTGATCGGATAGACAGGCCAGAAAATCACTCGGAAGACGGTCGCCTAGTCTCGAAGAATATTGCATTACTGTCTCTGCCGCACCTCGGATGTCCTCGACGAGTGTAGCGATGCTGGCAGTGTGGTCCATGGCTCAGAATCACGACCGCGTTCTACCATCAGGGAAACTCAGGTTTCCCGATAAGGCCTTTTGATGCATTACGAGTGTGATCCACGCCATACAGAAATATAGATCTGGCAAAGGCATCATAATAGATTTTAAGCCCTTGCCAATATCCACGTCATACAAAGGCTGACCAATGGGTGTCGACTTTATCCGCATGAAATGTACCACATGGCCAGGACTTGGCATGACCTTATACATTGATACATTACTAGTAGTTATGGCCAACAGCTTACAGTTGCATGCCAAGATCTCAGATTGCTGGGGTTCCCTCACAACGACTAGTAAGCCCATGTCCACATAAGTTGTATTGGTTTATGACAAGAAATCATGTAGAAATGACTTATGGTGATCAGATATTGGCAGACAAGTCACATGTACTAGAAACAAAAGCGATTTACAAACTGATGTCTGAATGAGCACCCGCACTGCAGTCACTCTCATCACCGGTCTCGTCGTCGTCATCAGCATCATCCTCGGCCATGTCCTCATCCATCCCTACACCATCAGAGCCCTCATCCTCATCCTCATCTTTGTTGGCGTCAGTGTATATGTTGTCAGGATCCAGCCTTTGTCCATGGCTCCCTAAAAGAACTTCATGACCCACTCCAATGCCTGTGAACCGTGCGAACATGTCACGGTCAGCGAATCTGTGTCGACAATCAGCGTCTGCTGCGAATCTGAGCTCAAAGATTACTTACATGTTTACGTAGTAGGCAGCCCAATCATCTGTTTCCCCCTGCAGTCTAGCCACGGACTCGCCTTCCCATAGTAGGTGACTAGTGCGACCGTCAGCAAATACCGGTAAGAGGTGACAACCACGGATGACAAGGGAGGGATCCAAAAAGCCGAACGCAGGGCTATCACCTCATTCGGGCACGAAACCGATCTTCGGGAGTGCGCAGTGCTTAAATCCCCATTTGTGCCCAGGATCATTCCCGAGCCAGCGAACCCAAAGGACCTCCAGTGTCTCCTTCGAACAGCTGACGCCTCCTGGACAATAATGGACTTCTATCCTGAAGGCCCTCACCAGCTGGCAGTACCAGAAGGGGTGGCGGTCAGGATCATCTTCCCTCGACAACGTCATGAGGAAAGATCGGCAGTCAGATCGTAGAGAATCATAGGCCCTACGGATGTCATAGCTCGTGTAGTTGATCCGGAGTATCTTGGATTCTATGACGCGGTCAAGGTTCAGGAGTCGCAGTTCATTGCGCTGCTCTGGAGTGAATGGTCGCTCGTCACCGTCGAAGTCCAGCATCAGCAGCCTCGACAGCAAGTGGTCTTTCAAACGTTTCATGAAATTTGGCTAGGAAGGACATAAGTGGTCGCCCGAGACACATATAACAGACTCACTTCGACAGCTGGATCGTCAGCATGCTCAGAAAGGAATTGAGGGATACTGATGACATTGTCTTTTCGAGCTTGACAGGCCATCGAGTGATGTACCATGGGCGACTGATCGATACTCTGTAGATCCAGGTCCTTGAGATTCTCCGAGTCCGACATCTCTTGCCGGGTGAGGAGTGTGTGTCGACGCTCTTGTCTCGCGAGGTGGTCATCGACGTCTTTCTTGTTGGACATGCTGTACATCCTCTTGATGGTACGATGTGCCTGTTCACCCTGTGGAAGCAATCATATTAATAGGGATTTTCGCGGACAAGAGAACCTGAGTTTGATTGACTCACGACTTGAGTGGTGTATGAGTCCGTAGTGCCGAACTTCTTGATCATATCGACATAGTCACCTAGGGCGTGAATCTTGTAGATGTTGAGATTAAATGTCTTCGGAAGTGACCTCGTTCGTGGTTCCTTCTTGCGTCGGCCAGCATTATATTCAGCAGTTTCCCTTTTCTGCCGTTCCACACTTTCGTTGGGTAGCTCCACAGTATGAAATGCAGAGCACATATACTGTTGAAAATGACGCAGCTGCTGGAGTAGACCCCGTAAGGATCGCTGAAGAAGCAAGAGGGAGGCGTCAGTATGCATCCGAAGCTTGGCCAAAGCATGCCATTCGCAGAGCCGAAATAAAAGGTTCTGAATGTAGACGTCGTGGGACTGAGGGAAAAGGCCTTTAACGACAGGAATGGCGCACTGGAGCAACATATGATAAGCCCCGTCAGCAAACAGTGAATGACCAATCAATTCACCTCACCTGGAGGACCTGCTCGAAAAACCATGCTGGTCGCTGAGTGAAGTCAGCAACGTCAGGTGGAAAACGGCGAACGCTGTCACTAAATGATGGGATTTGCGTGAACCTGTGGAACTGTGTTAGTGACAGCTTCGCAGAAGGTACCTTCGACGAACCGTTCGTTGATTAATTCAAGATAACGAGGATCAACAGTGTGCGCTATTCGGAGCAAGTGTTTCAGAACGTTTTTTAGGACTCCCAACTCGAACTCGTGCAAGAGATCTACGACTAGGTGAGAGAAGACATTAAAACCCAGGGGCGAGAGTCGCTCGTGAAAAGAATTCTGTTGGCGTTATGAGTTCACTGACAGTGTAATGTTTGTCAACAGATCATACCATGGTGGGAACCAGGGATTCACGTTTGAGCAACATTTCTACAACTGCTCCCTTCAAAGGCTTGCCATGGACATATATTGCCTGTCGGGCAAGCAATATTTTCTGCGCGAGGTACGTTCTGGCCCGTGATAGTCTGGCAGTGAGGTCCTGGATGAATCCTGTCCGATGGAACTGCGATTTGGGGATGAGGCAGCGAGGACATGGACAGTGGCCTTTGTCCCGAATGGTGGCAATGAGTGCTCTTCCTGATGTTCAGCGACAAGACCACAAGCGCAGATTTCACGGAGGAACCACTCACTTTTCAGGGTAGTCAGCAGAGTAGGTAAATATCCTGATGTATACTCTCCTGAGAATCCCATCAAAGCACCTTACGACGATACCATTCTTGTAAGCTTCCACGAATTCATTGTCCAGTAAAATGTTCCTGGCAGCTTGAAAGAGCTCTCGCTTGCAGTGAGAGACAAGCGCATGGTTGTCCTTCCGGCCAGTAATCGAGGACAGGAACTTCTTGATTGACTCGGGCAGCTGGTTGCTTCGATAAGAGCTTTCGTCCAGAAGTCAAGTAAACATTGTACTTGACGTACCTTCGGGAGGAAGCCAATTGGATGACAAGAACCAGATTCAGGGTCTGCTCGTGCATATTTGGAGCGATTGCCGAAAAACAGGTAAATAGGCCACGCCGACGCATGGCCGAACTGTAGCATCAGTCCAGCGACCACCCTTTCCAGTTTACAGTCATCTTCTCTTCTCTGCTTCATGATTTCATCTTGAGCTTGGTTCCACGCGTCGGAGGTGTACAATTCGTCGTAGACGCGCTGCTCACGACCAGTCACTGGTGACTTCCAGAGCTTCTTGAAGGGGGTAAGATGAAAGTCCTTCGAGGATGGTTCTGCAAACACCGCGCGCACGACGTCGACAATCGACCTATGCCGAAAGCCGTCCACAGTGAAGGTTTTTCCATTCCCATCTTGGTTCTTTTCACCTGTAGGCACTGATATGTGAATGTTCGTCTGTCGCCACCGATCAACTCCAAAGGGATCATCCGGAGGGATCTCCTTCTGAGCTGTGTCCATCCAGCGAGTCTCCCTGGAAGCATCGAATGAGGTTAAATCTTGGATATTGAAGTCGTCGGCTTGGATAACCTCGTGCACCAGTTGTGAGATTTCTGAATTGGACTTTTGAGTATTACCAGTTTCTTTCCACTTCATGAGTCGCCAAGTGGACATATTGGACCAGGGCCATGGTGGGGAATAGACGTCACGCCTTCCATTTGCAACAACGGGGTGGTCGCACTCCTCCTGTCGAGATAGCTCCTCCACCGAGAGGAAGGACTCTGGATCGTGCGATGGACGATGATGGTACGCTCGTGCGATGCCGAATTTGTTAAAATACATGCAAAAGGAATCAAAAACGTGTAAGATGACATGTGGCAGGACCGAACTGGAAGAGGGGGCAGGTATAGCCTCAACCGCGGGCACTAGGGGTTGAGGAAGCAAGTCCCGAAACCTGGTCGGGGGGCGCCGATTGCGTGGTGGAAGGGGAGGCCCGGGCAGGGAGTGGTTGGGATCATGGGCCGTTGGCGAGCGTTCAGCAGAGGGGTCCGGTTGTGTGATGTGGCACATCTCGAGATCGGTGGCACTCAAGCTCACTTGGACAGTATCTGGTACTGTGACAGCCTGGACAGTGTTTGTTGGGCCACCAGATGAATAAACCTCTGGAATGGCCTGGTTCGAAGGTCCTGTGTCCTGATATTGAAGTTAGTACCACGCGCCACTAGAAATAGGAATCAGTCGACACGCACCTGAATGTCATTGGACGCATGTCTTGTCCGCTTGTTCGGAGGTTCTTCCGTCCAGTGAAAGGTCGCTGCTGCTCGCGCTAGCCGCTCAGCTTCCGCTGTGGCATAGATGCTGCAGCCGGACCGGTGCTGCATCAAGCCCCTTTGCGTTGAGAAAGAACGAGAGCAGCTGGAGTGACACTTGAAATGAGAATACATCAGCAATAAGAGGGTCAGGGGAACTAGCAGGAAAAGACGACACATTCGGGATGTGGTCGTCCCGCTCAGAGCGGCGCGTTCACGAGGTGTACCGATAAAAACGAGGCTTAAAAAGGGCTGTTGAAGCAAGTAAAAGCAAACAAACGAAAGGCGGCATGCCTCAATGCGCAGCACCAACGTCCGTCCACGTGGTGTGGTTGGTAATTGAGGCTGCGATCGCAATGGGTCTTGCCCTGGAACCTGCACAGAATGTCGTCATTAGGGTGTCCTGGCTATGTCATGATGTAAAAGAAAGAGAGGACAGTGATGCTGCTGTGACGTCAGACGTGCACGTGTCATTGAGGCGTGACTACTTCAGGTATTCGGAAGGACAGACAGAATGGGAACCAAACTTGTATGGCAATACTTGAGGGGATATCGGTGGGGCACGAGATGGGGGCGTCCAAAATGGTCAAAAAAAGTCTGTACGTAGAAAAAACGCGCGTGCGCGAGATGACCTCATAAGCCTGGGCTACCGAATCGAGGCGGGGCAGACATGAAAATGAACCGAACCGTCCATCAGCCCGGACAATGAGGTCTTCACGCCGTTGTGAGGTTCAGGGAGGAACGACATGTTTGGTGATGTATAGACAGTAGACCCTTGGTGATCTGACGCGATGGATTTCGCGTCCAGACAAGTAAAGGAAGGAACTGGTTGACGAGTGAGCTTACTACTCTGAAAGTGGAGTAGCTGTACTTACAATCCAAGTGTGCCATCTTGGCTGAGGGAGAGGAAGAGGCTGCAGAGAATATGGCAAATGCAAGCCCGAAGCGGAGGAGGGGAAGCTTGAAGAGCGGAAAGGCTCTAGAAACAGCGGATGGAAGAGAGAGACGTCTCAATGGGTCTTCAACCCCAGTGTTGCTCGAACTCGATACGAGATGGCGACGGGGCGACCCAATGGACGCAAAGTCCAAAGGCGTTCGCTACGCCGACGCAAAGTCAGACGCAGTGAGAATGTGAGCAGCACAAAGCTAACTCGAGGGAGGGACCAGAATAATGACTCAGAAGGACTTGAGAAACGAGTCGTCTTGCGCTTGAGGAATGCGAAGGGATCTGTGCGGTTGGGAGGCGCGCATAGCTGAAGGTCTGGCGTTATGTAAATGTGCAAATATTGAGAAGCAGTCTTGAGAAGCGGGCAGAGGTCTTGAGGGTTGGCGCGTGCTTCAGAAAGGCGGGGAAGGACGTCAGTGTCCATTGGTAGAGAGAGGCGTCACCAGCCTGGGCCTGAGGTGAGAGGCATGGTCGAGAATTGGGGTAAACACGCCGTGGGAAAAGTCAACGTTATCTAGGTCACGCGTTGGCCACATCTGAACCGTGATCGCATCGTAACTCCGCTCGTCCGCATTGCAGTATCATACATGTTTGTAGCAGTAGTACACGTCCGTTGTTATTGCCTTGCTCCGATATGTGCAATGGAATCAGCGAAAGTGACCCAACATCATGACCATTACCAGTTTTCTCAAAAACCTCGCGGATTTGATCGGAAGTGCATATTGCTGCTTGAAGCACCACTATCGGAACCTGATATAAAGAATTACATTCCCCATATGACATCATGCTATTCGTAGTACTCGAACGGAAAACGATGGGGAAGGAGAGGGGGACGACCGAAGTGGTCAAAGAATGTCTGAATATAAAAATCACACGCCCGAGTCTGGATTTGGTAGACCTGGACATGCTTAGGGACATCGTCGGTAAAGGTGATGGAAGAAAAGGACGGATGCGCATTCGGCCACGTTGAAAGAAGAAGACAAAAGGTCTTGAGAACGGGTTCGTTGGCGGAGAAAAAATCGGTCAACCCAAAATCGCCAGCGCTGGATGGCAAGTCCTCTGACCACGTCCCGAGCTTTGTACCGCCAGGGAAAAGGGCTTCTAGGAAGCCGAGATGCTCCTTACGATGTTCTGTCCAAAGGTGACAATTGATCGCTTTGTCAAGGGCGCACACCTCGTAGCGCCAGCCGATCTCGTATACTTCCCACAGGATAGCCTTGATGAGACGGACGGGGGGATTCTTGAGTGATGCGATCGAAATATTATTGCCGCGCCATTTCACCTCATCTTTCGGAGCCAAAATAGATCCTTGTGTTCTAGCGACGATCTCGTCTCCGAAAATGTCCAGTACGGCCATCTTACGACCCTTTGCAGTACCCTTGCCTTTGATTGTCCCTGCGGCTTCGAGTTCTTCCTTGGACGGCACGCCGTGGAGAAAATCCCTCCAATCCTGAGAGGAAGGCAATCAGGTGGGGGGGTCATGATCAAGGCGACTTATCCAGAGTGGACGAATTGCAAGTCAATTTGCCATGAATCGTTGGCGGCACTCAGGGGACTGTCCTGTGACAAGGATAGCTGGCTCTGGGACGCGATAGCCAGGATCCACCAAGCCCCTCTTTACCCTGCTCGCGTCTTTGTTCACGCGCTCCATGGCATTCTTCCAGATGTCAAATGGGCCAGGCATTTCGGGGTTGTCAAGTTCTTTCCATTTGTCGTGATTTCCCCCAGCGGAGAGAACAGAGAGACAAGTAGAAGGAATGGAGGGAACAGACAGTCTACCTTCACAGGAAGTCAATAAGCGGTTCTCTAGATACGTCGGTAACATTTGCTCACCTGATTGAGGACGGGCACGCCCCTTCTGCGCCGCTCTCCTGGACTGGGCATCAGTAGGGGCTTTACCCACTTGCGAAGGGACTTGATGAACGTCATTAGAACCTGTGTACGTGCGTCGTGTGTTGCGGTGACGATCAAATCCGCCCGGGCCACGATAGAGGCAGTCAAAGTGAGAAGCTGGTTTCCCTGCTTCAGAGTACATCGAGCGAATGATTTCGTCTGGAAAGGTGAACTTCACCGGCTTCTCGATATTAGTCTGAGAAGTAATCGTGTGGCGGGAGTGGATTAGCCAA
This sequence comes from Strobilomyces echinocephalus, assembly GCA_038090115.1. Taxonomy (NCBI): domain Eukaryota; kingdom Fungi; phylum Basidiomycota; class Agaricomycetes; order Boletales; family Boletaceae; genus Strobilomyces; species Strobilomyces echinocephalus. The sequence goes on from JBBPMC010001200.1 coordinate 7,966, forward strand.
ATCGGAACACCCGCCTGGAAGAGCTCATCGCAAACTTTCGTCTCTTGTGTGAAGCATCCCATCCAGTGGGACCGAACAGGAACGGGGGAACTTGGGGGGTGGGTAATATGAGGCTGAACATCCTTGACATAGTCTAGGAATGCCAAGATGTCGAGGCAAAAACACTGGGCCTGAGCCACATAGACAATGATGTCGCGAAAGGAAAGGGGATAGTCGAGTAGCAGCATGATATCGTGCTCGAGGGACTTGAGCATTCAGCCAGCGACGTCTTGCTTGTCCCCACGCGTGAGCTTCCATTCCTTGTAGCGGTCTGATGCAACGCTACGTAGGCAAGCGACCCCTATCGCCTTCTCCTCCTTCAATTTTCCGACCTGAGAGGTGGTACCGGGGACGGGGTCGAAGTCTTCTGGCATGGGATGATACCACGCCCATGCAAGCGGATGAGGGGCCGGGTAATGCTCTTTGCGAGGGATGCAAACAGCATATCGGTACTGGTTGCAATAGAGCTGGGGCCACTGGAAACAGTTGGCAGTTCCGAATCGCCCGTCGGCTCGAGCGCGCAATTCCTCTTCACCGTTGTGCGGTTCGGGTACAAAAGTCATGTTAGGCGAGGAATACACGGTAAGGGCTTGGCGATCGTAAGCGATGGACTTTGCGTCCAGACTGTTGAACGTAGCTGGATCGATGAATGAGTTTTTGTTCGCAAGTATTGCTGAGTGAGACGTACAATCGTAGGTACGGGTTTGGGGGATGAGTTCCAAGGCGGGAGTTGTCATGGTGGGCAGTGACAGTGAACGGAACTAAATGAATGGGTCAAATCGATGTTAGGGGTTCCTAGAAACAAGAGATTGTGCCTGTAAAGCGTAGCAAGAAGAAGATATCCATAAGGATGGACCAAGAGAAGCAGGGGAGAACGCTTCGAAGGGCCTTCAACCCCACTGCCGCGCGAACTCGAAGCGAGGTGGCGATGGGGCGGCCCTATGGACACAAAGTCCAGAAGCATTCTCTGCGCGACACAAAGTCTGGCCACAGAGAAAGGTGAGCGGCACAAAGCCAACTCAGAGGGGGAGAAGGAAGTACGTTGAGGCGCAGCCACGAGATCTTGAAGCCAGGAGAAGATCAACCGAAGAAGAGACGGAGAGTCTGAGGAGGGGGTCCGTTGAGTTGGCTCCGAGATGGTGGGTTGTCACAGGGTGTGTGGGTGGACGCGACGTGACTGAGTTCATTAGTAAGCATGCTGTGACAAATAAACAATAGCAGCTGCCACTCGGCAAAGTCAGCGGTCCGCCGCTTACAGGTATAACATGTCCCTCGCCCACAGCGACTCAAGTCATCCGTCCTCTGGCTCTAGCCCTTCTCTCACCTCACTTGTCGACTCTGCGACGTCATCTTCCGTACCTAGTCCAACCAACAGTAAACCAGAGGTCAACCCTCAGCAGGTCGACGAGTTCCGAGTCAAATTCCCACTTGACCACAGTATCTGGCGACCCAGAAGAATGTCTGCTGCGGGCACTCCAACTCACCCACGCCAATTCTCATGCAGTCCATCCTCTCCCCCTTCGTCTCATCTAAACAGACTCCTCAACAAGCAGGAGCCTAGCCCCGAGTCTCGTTTCTGTGATGCACAGAGGCGACGGTATCAGCCGTATACTCCCAGGAGTGGATATGTTCTCCCTGGGCTACTCTACGCAGCGCGATCGTTTGGGATAACGTCCCCTTATGATTTAACGTCTGACAAGGTCGAAGAGGTACGCTATCAGTGTATCATCACTTTGATCAGCGTTCTTACATCCAACTAGCACAAGGATGGGTTTGTCGAGGTTCTGCGTGCAATGCCTGACAGAGTTTTATTGGCGGCCCTCAACCTCAAAAGGGCAGATTACGACCGTCATGCTTTGCGGCTTGCTCTCACGACGGCAGAAATCAGGTTTACAGAGCAGCAGCAGGACTTTTTGTCTACGATGTGCCAGCAGACCGATGGTGACCTCTCCATCGGTGATGCATCCCTCGATGTTCTCGATCAAGTACTCGACATACGTGGCCTGGGAGAACATGAAAGCAGCCAAGAGTATCATAGGAACGCCCATGTGCACGAGCTCGTCGGACTGGCCCTGACTGACTTGCACGTGGGTCAGCTGCAAGATATCATTGGTCCTTATGGTTCACGTTGGTTGGGTGATGGAGTTGAGAAGGCCGTTTCGGAGGGCGATGCCGGAGAAGGTGGTGACGACAGTAATTCTGATGACGAAAATGGCAGGGATGGGCACCTCGAATGATTCCGAAGTGATAGCATATTTATTCTCCCGTGTGTAACCCCTAACATCGTATTGAATGTAGCCTTGCGTTTCGTCAGCGTCCTGTGCCCTTCCTTTACTACTCAGACTTGTGCCATGTCAACATCAGGTCCAGCCTCGGCCAGCCCACTCGTAAAGTCACATTCTGTGGATTAGAACGTGCTGGTTGACGCTTACCACAGGGCTACACACCGTCAGGTGAGCTCCCAGTCAACCCATCTTTAGGCCATCGTAGTGCCGATTCTGACGTCTTCACACAACGCCATCCTCCTGGTGACTTCAACTCGGGTCCCAATCAGTCTAATCCGTTCGCACCGCAATACCTTTATCGAGACGATCCTTCGACCTCCCGTCCTACTGGGAACAGGGAAATCGATGTGAGTACTCGCACTAAGTCGCAATCTTCTGATCAATCCGTTCGACAAGGCGAGGCCAGCACAACAATATTCTCCCAGTGACTTCCGCTTGTTTACACCATACCCGCCTAGCCACCCTTATCAAGAGAATCCTGGATTCACCTCCAGTGGATTTTCAGATGAACCTATCAGTAATGTGGCAAGCAACGTGAGTGCTCGCACCAGTCGACCAATCTTCTAATCAATCCGTTCGACAAGGCGAGGCCAGCACAACAGCATTCTCCCAGCGATTTCCGCTTGTTTGCACCATACCCGCCTAGCCGCCCTTATCAAGAGAATCCTGGATTCACCTCCAGTGGATTTTCAAATGAGCCTATCAGTAATGTGGCAAGCAACGTGAGTGCTCGCACCAGTCGACCAATCTTCTGATCGAGCCATCCAACCAGGCGGGACCAGTACCTGCTCTTCCCTACCCTCCCTCTCTTCCCCAATCCCATCACGCCGCCGCCCCAGCTGACTTAACAACTAAGGAGACAACCCTGGCAAACAAGCACGCCTGCGATATTTTTCTGCAGGGTTTAGTGCAACGCGGGGCGGTCTTCGGCGAAGCTTACGACTCGGATATTAAGACCGCCATGCAAAAGGGGCTCCAAGCCATGGCAGGAGCTGCTCAGGTTAATCAGCCAAAAAACATGAGAAGAGAAGTGGGCCATCGTCTCAACAGTGTGCTGCACGAATGGAAGGACATGTCTCTGCTATACGTCCTCACAGAGCTCAACCTCCGGGCAAAAAACGGCCAACCGAGTCTACCAACCGCTGTCGTTGCCGAGAGGGCCGTAGAGTTGCTCAGGAGCTTTTCGTACCTCCGAGCATCTCAAAACGAGGATTATTTCTCATCTTCCGGGTTCCACCAAATAATCTTGGCCAAGGTCTTCGAATCCAAGCTGGAGTTGTGGGTTCATATCGATGTGGATACGCTACACCAGGCGCTCGATTCCGTGTTTGCACTCGGGGCAGCCACCATCGCTGCTAACATCCGTGACTACATACAGGGGACCCGAAAAGTGCAGGATGTCAGCTATGAAAACTGGCAGGGGGATTACTGTGGGGCATACGCACTGATCAGAGATATCCGACAGGATGTTGTCCGGCAAGCCGCGCTGGATACTACCCAGCAATGGATTCTGGGTCAGGGTATGACCCTCGCCACCGGATTTGCTCCGTGTTAAACCGAATACTTAACTGTCGTTAGTTCAGCTGTACTCGCAATCTTCGATGTACAAGAGATAAATGTACGCAGGGCAGATGGTAGAACCCGGTTCCAGAGAATTTTCTAAAGCTTTGCTGAATATACAAATGAGGGTCAGAAACAAGATAATGTAAAGTGCAGCAGAATGAGACGTACAATCGTAGGTACAGGTTTCGGGGATGAGTTCCAAGGCGGGAGTCGTCATGGTGGGCAGTGACAACGAACGGAACTAAATGAATGGGTCAAATCGATGTTAGGGGTTCCTAGAAACAAGAGATTGTGCCTGTAAAGCGTAGCAAGAAGAAGATATCCATAAGGATGGACCAAGAGAAGCAGGGGAGAACGCTTCGAAGGGCCTTCAACCCCACTGCCACGCGAACTCGAAGCGAGGTGGCGACGGGGCGGCCCTATGGACACAAAGTCCAGAAGCATTCTCTGCGCGACACAAAGTCTGGCCACAGAGAAAGGTGAGCGGCACAAAGCCAACTCAGAGGGGGAGAAGGAAGTACGTTGAGGCGCAGCCACGAGATCTTGAAGCCAGGAGAAGATCGACCGAAG
>JBBPMC010001201.1:0-12417 GCA_038090115.1 Strobilomyces echinocephalus
AGTGGCATGCTCGATGATCGTTTGCAACCTGCTGGTGATCACCACCTTCGTGTATCGCGTCCTGCACAGGGACGAGGCAGGTTTCGACGATTCGATACTCGGCGCAGGAAAGACAGTCGAATTCACGACGGTCGACCTCGCTCATCCGGGGTTCAGTCAAGGGGACTCCGAAGTAATGCAGTCCACGCAGTCTAAGGTGACGAATTCGTCTAGTTGGTCCTTCAGGCATGAGGATCGGTCGAGGACTGTCACAACAGGGCTGGCCACTGTGAGTGCGGTGTCTAGTAGGATTGAAGACGAGGCTACATAGTCTCGAACGACAGGACCATGGATGTAATAATAGTCCTAAAAATTCTGACAGTATCATATGGTCACCGATGACCAGTGCTCCGTCTGCTGTTTCAAACGACGAAGCGAAATGAACAGTGGCAGCGCTGACTCGGAGAGACGAGCATTAGTTCCTGCTGGTGCGGCTACGGAAGAAACGCCGCAACGCGGTGTCGCATCTGAACTCATTCGAGTTAGACCAGTTTGTCAGGTTAGTATAGGTGCGGCCCGCCTGGGAACTTGCTGGAAAGGGTACAGCAATAAAGCAGGGACAAAACGACGCAGGAACCTTTGCCTCGGATGATTTGTAAGTCCGGTTGATACCGACAGTCGCTGATCGAATGCATCGCCAGGGTCGAACGGTCGTTTTGAGGTTATTGCCTCTTATACATATTTATTATCGAGACTGTTATCGCTGACTGGGACGACAGAATTTCAAGTTGGCACTTGTGTGTCATAGTGGCAAATCCCCTGTATGTCGGAAATCGCATCGATATCGTGGACACTTACAAGTGAGCTCGCAGTCCCGGACATATGGACCTCCATGCACCAAGGCCGTTCAGGCACCAGCACGCTAGAGACGAGGTCCAATCGTTTCACTAGGACATACGGCCGATTACGCCAGCTCTCACGATCCGCCACGCTCGACGAAATACTAATTGACGTGAAGCAAGCACACGACCGATATGATTAATCGGTGGGGATTTTCGCCATTCGTCGTTGGTCATGTCAATTTTCGCACTAACGACAGCTTAAGTTCAACGCGCTCCGGTCGCCCGGCGACGGTCCACAACCCTTGGATCGTGCGTGGAACAAGGGGGCCGCCATGACTCATGACTCACTTTAATTTTCGCCACCCCCTGGCTAATCCGTCGTCGTGGACCGAGTCAGGAACATGAATGCACGCGATTCAGACAGTAGACGATCTCAGATTCGCGTCGAAACAGGCTTCTTTGCGTGAGGCTCGCTCGACCGCGCACGCCTTCGATCGATCTTCGTCGTCGACGTCGTCTCCGTCGTACGACCTTGCGATGGGCCCAGGCGCTTCTTCCTGTTTGTATCTAAATAATGCTACCAGAGTTTGATATTGAAGGGACGACAAACGGTAGGACCTCCTTTTGGGTTATCAGCGCGCGGACCCCAACTCGAAGCGAACGCTTTCAACCAATGCAGCATACTCGCGAGACTCTCGTGATCACACGGTGCCAACTGAGTGAGCTCGGAGTGCGTGCGAACCGATCTTCCGTTGGACGACTGAATCACGACAACGACCGCTCTCGGACGCGAACGAGACCGCTACAATACACGAAGATAGGCATAAGTTACACTTGTGCGGGGTCCCCCCCCCCCACCCCGCTGCCGTTCGACGAATCTCGCTCACCTCCTGGCCTCCCCCCCTACCATCGTCGTCGTCCCTGGCCTCGGCTCTCGACACGCCGTCTGCGCGAGCTTGTCCACCGTGCCCACCGACATGGGATACGCCCCCATGTCCACCGTCGTGAACACGACCGTCTCTTCCGCGTCCGCGTCCTCGAGGTCCCCGCTTCGACGGCACATCCGGTACACGAACGCCACGATCACCAGCAGGTTGCACACGATCAACGAGAGCGCCGTCTGTTCGTCGAACATGCGCGCCACGTGAGCCGGTTAGAAGGACGACACGACGAAAAAAAAAAAAATAAGAACAACGCAACGTCCGAGTAGCGGAAGAACGGAAAAGCCTCTGATTCCGTTCCTGGTTCCCCACCCCCTTTCGACTTCGACACGCCAAGAGAACGGATGACGAAATCGAACGCGGCTCACCTTGACGTGTCCGATGACGATGATACCGTGGGGACGCGACTGCAGTATGAAGAGCACGGTCGAATGTAGAATGGTGACGACGGTGATCAACAGCGACGCAGAGAAAGCCGACAGTATCATGATCCGTTGTCTGGGGTTGATCTTGGCCCTTCGAAGGAAATACACGGGCAGGACGACGAGCAGTCCGTCGGAAATCACGTCCGCTGCGAGACGGAGAGAGAGAGGAAAGGGTCAGATCGTCGATCGAGGTGGAAAAACGACCGGAGAGCGCTGACTGATGAGTTGTGAGATGCCTACCGGCACGGCGATGTTACATCCGTTGGTGACGCATATCTGGGTCTTTTGGGCCATCAAAGCGGCCCACATGATGAAGAACGAACAGCCGACCAAGAGGGCGGCGCGCCGCTGCCGCGGTGTCGGATTTGCCACGCGAACGATGGAGAGCAGGATGCTCGTCCGACAAGCCCTGTCCGAGGACGACGGTGAGCGAGAGGAGGAAGAAACCGCGACGACGACGACGGGGGCAAAGCGCACCAGAGAACGCAGGGAAACACCATCGCGGCGATCCACTTGGAGATCCTGTCGATGGGCGGCGTCTCCAGACCTACGTCGCTTCACGCGTCGGCCTTCCAAAAACGTTTGAGCCTCGCGGCGCGAGACGATCGTCCGTACCTGTCTTGGGCACGTTCAACGCAGCGGAGACGAGACACGCCACGTCGGTCGCGAGCGCGATACCGGCCCATCCGTCCTCCCACCAGAAACAGGCGATGTACCAGCGATATGCTAGCCTGAAGACGGTGCTCGCTATCGCGACCCCGTGAAACGTGCAAGCGACGACTTTGTAAAGGCGGGATTCGAGCGCGGGAGTCAGCGTCAGCGTCCAAGAAACGGTGGACCGCCTCGGATCGAGGCCACTCACTCTTGAGCGTGAGATCCCAGCGCGCGATGGCCATCGTGCTCCTCCAGTCGTACGAAACGGCGAATCGAGAGAGAGAGAGTGAAAGTGAGTGGGCAGTGGGGCGCCGTCCGTCCGACGAAACGACCGAAAAGCTGGCTTTAAACCGTGGGCGCCTTTCCCAGAACCCGCTGCGCGATCAAGTGACGGCATGGGCCATGATGGCGTTTGGTCATCCACAAGTCCGCCGCCTTCAAATGAGGCTCTGAGCTCCCTTGACATTCACACCACCGCCGCCGCACGGACGGACTTGGCGCGAGAGACGAGACGAGGGTCGCCAACTGCACACCATCCACCGTCCCTTTTTTGATTCTTGAATCGCTCCAAGATAACGGCCAAGCTCGCCGAGGTCGAGAAACCCTGAGACCCGCAGCAACTGACACCTCCGACGCCGACGCGCCACCAAGCGACGGGCCAAGGCGCTCGGCGGGAGGAGGATCGTGCACACCCACGGCGGCGGGGCGCGAGCACGATTCAACCAAGTTAGTCAGAGTCTGGGCCCCCGACGGAAGCCTCTTCGCGACGCTTGGAACTGTGGAGACGGCGCCCGGACTTGGCAGACCACGAACGTGTCGCCGTGGCGGTCCTTGGAGGTCCATTGACGTCCCAACTCGAAAAAGGTATGGTCCTTGGAGTAGCCTCCTGAGCCTTGAGTGTAGGGAAACGTGGTCAGGGTTACGAAGGCAGACGCCACTTTGTCCGGGACTCCCGCGTGGTCAACGATGCAATCGTCCCTAGACGACCGAGAGAAAAAAAAATAGGCACCAAAACTGAAGCTCTTCAGGGTCGTGTCAGGCGCGCGCGAGAGAGATGGACACGGTTCCATCGTGGAAAATCCGATTGATGCTACAACGAAATGCCTACTCAATGCTGGACAATGTTGAACGTCCATGATAAAAAAAAACCCCCCTCGTGCCAGTGATCGTTGAATCTTGTGCCGCCTCGCAACGGCATGATATACCCCCTCAATCGTCCTCCTCGATGCCCGCAGGGCGCTCAATAGTCGACACGTCCGCGCCAGGTAGAGGCCACTGACGAGCGAACGCGACGACGTCCTGACGAAGGTCCTTGACCAACTTGGCGCCGACAGCGCCCTCTTTCTCGGTGGTAGCCACCCGCACGAAATCTTTGAGCAGCTTCGACCCAGCCTCCTTCTGCAGCACGAGCGAGAGCTGAACCGCACGGTGCAGAAACTCGGCGACGACCTCGACGTCCTTCTCCACCATGTTGCGCGACGTTATCGCCGCGGTGCCGAGACGGATACCGCCAGGCGTTTGTGCGGAGGCGTCCCCGGAAACGGCGTTTTCTGTGGAAAATCAGTTCAACCGGCGGGTAACGAGACCCGTGCGACGCAAAAACGTACTGTTGATGGTGATGCCCAGGAGGTCGCACACTTTCTCGATCTTGCTACCCGTCAAGCCGAGAGGCCGCAAGTCCCACAAGACGAGATGGTTGTCGGTACCGCCCGTCTGGAGTTTGTACCCACGCCCGACGAGATAGGCAGCCAAGGTTCGGGCATTGGCGATGACCTGACGGGCGTACTGCTTCCATTCAGGCTGGGAAACCTGGTGGAGTGCCGTGGCGACGGAAGCGATCGTCTGCCGGAAAAAGTGATATTACCGTCGGACGGCGGGGTTCAAAAGACGGACGAACGTGGTTATGCGGGCCGCCTTGACAGGCAGGGAAAACAGCCTCATTGACGCGCTTCTCTAGGTCCTTGTGGTTCTCGCCGTCTTTCCTGAAGAAGATCAAACCAGCTCGCGGGCCGCGAAGCGTTTTGTGGCTAAATGAATTCAGGTCCCATGTGTTCGGGGCACCTAGGGGAAACGTGGGCGACTCACGTAGTGGTGGTGACGACGTCACAGTGTTCGAAGGGGCTGTCCAGTTCTTGCGCTGCAATCAGACCGCTCGTATGGGCGATGTCAGCCATCAGATAAGCACCCTCTCTGTCGCAGATGGCCCTGAGCTTGGGATAGTCCCAGTCACGGGGGTATGCAGAGGCGCCGCAGATGAGTAGACGGGGCTTGAATATCTTGGCCTGTTTGTCCAACGCAACGTAATCGATCAGCTGCGTGGCGGGATCGAGGCCGTAAGGCAACGATTGGAAGTAGATCGAAGACGCGGTCATCTTCTTCTTCGCCGTCTGTGGAAAACAGATAAGCAATGGGAATACCGATCTCAGGATCGTGGAACTCACGTAGTAACCATGGGTGAGGTGACCGCCGTCGGGCAGACCCAGTCCCATGAGTCTGTCCTGGGGTTGGATCAACGCTGTCAGGGCTGCAAAGCTGAGGAAAGATGGTCAGTCCTGCCCAGCCGAACCACACAGGTGACTGGACCCACTTGGCCGTCTGAACGGAGCACAAGACATGCAGCGATCAGCCCCGGAGCGACTCGGATCAAAAAGACACTCACGCTTCCCGAGTAAGGCTGGACGTTGACACCCCACTTCACGGGATCGAGGTGAAACGCCTGCAAGGCCCGCTTGCGGCAGAGGTTCTCGAGTTCGTCGATGTACTCGTTACCGCCATAGTAACGGGCCCCAGGAAGACCCTCGGAATACTTGTTGGTCAAGATGGAGCCGTTGGCCTCGATGGCGGCCCTGCTGGTCAAGTTCTTTGACTCGTTTTCAGGACGCGAAGACGGTCTCGGGAAAAATAGGGACGAACCTCTGAGGCGATGAGTTCCAGCCCAGAATACTGCCTCCAGGTCTCCTTGTCGATGATGTTTTGCACCTCTGGGTCGCTCTGCGAGAGAGATGAGTACAGAACCTTGTTCTGTGGTAGAATTTAGACCGCGCAATCACGTGTACGGAGAAGACGAGCACGCACAAAGGCGGGGATGTTCGCGGTGGCCATCGAGCGTGTTCTGCAGAAGCCCCGTTTGGTGACAGGGGAGGCAACGGCGGTGGTCGCGAGTGGACGAAGAAGGGAACGAGCGCAGTGTAGCATTGTCGGAGTCGCTGTAAATTTTGTCTCTGAAATCGGATAACGCCGACAAGAGACGACAAGTGACTCGCTTGGAGAAAACCGCTCCCTTGAAACTCCTGAGAACCGTCCCCAGGTAAGAGGGCCGGGCGGATCAAGTGTTTGAGACTATCGGTGCGCCTCTCAAGCGATTCTAACCCCATTTGCCATCAAAAGATATTTAACGACGACATTCGAGGTACTATGGAGCACACTTTTACATATTTACTCGATCATCAAGGTGCGTGCTCGGTCAGTTCCTTTTGAACAGACCAAAGCGCTTTCGGTTTTGTTTGGCCTCCATCTGTCTCACCATCTCTTGCTCGACTTCCTCCTCGGTGAGTTTGGCTCCCATGGTGTACCAGACCGCGGTGATCATGCCGATCACGGCCGCAAGCACACATCTATGGATAGCATCCCACGCGGGCCTCTTTAGGATGTCTCTGATTCACGAGAGCGGGCAAACTCACCCAGTCATGGCCACGATGCCCTTTGGCTGCCATCCCATTATAATTGGCCAGGGTCCCAACGGCAGTCCAGACAGGTCCGTCGCAGACGCATGGCCAGCAGCGTTTCCTGATTGAGGAACACCCAACGCGGCACATTGATCAAGCAGGAATGACGGGAACCGTCCCACAGCTCGTTCCTGTACCTGGAGCGGTGCTTCGATGAATTGGACTGCAAGACCAGCCTCTAAGTGCCATTCGATGTGACCTGGCCACAGTGATCAACCTTTCCGCGACTGAGTTCGAAAAAACGTACAATGCAAAAGCCATGCCCCAGGGTTGTCCGCCACGACACGAAGCGTGACGGACGAACCACCTGGGACGGTAACGGTGTCGCGGCGCATTGGATTAGCTTGACCTTCGATCAGGGGTGGGTTCAATGTGGGATCCGTCGAAGTGAACTGTTCGGCCCGGTGGACGATCTGGAATTGGTGACCGTGCAAGTGGCTGAGACGGTGAGATCAGCAAGCGGCGCGCGGTCAGAGAATGTGAAACCGCACAATGGATGCGAACCCTTGTCTGCGTTGCTGATGACGATGTCCACGACATCAAGGTGATTGAGCATGATGCTATACGGTCCGTACGCCTCTTGGAACGTCGCGTTACTGCCGAGCGTGAGGGCAGACACGATCGTGGGCACGATGGGAGAATTGTAGACATAGCCGTTTAGGGTGGCATGGTTCGTGCCGTCGTTCATGGTCTGAAACACGGCTTGCAACTGGACGGTCTGTGAAGCGACGGGCTGGGGTATCTGGACGAGCGGGACGAGCGCGGTATCGTTGGTAAACTGATAACTCTGTACGGTCCCAAGGTCGGTGACATTGTTCGCCGAGGTATACGTGATGGAAGCGGTAATATCTGTTTGAGCGTGTCAACGGTGTGTAGAACGAAGCGACAAGGCTACAGACTGGTCTGGAGAGTCGAAGGGACGTGGTCGAACATGGTGACATCCATGTTGGCATGGATCATCCAGTTTGAGGAGGAATCGTTTCGAGCCTGGACGAGTACGGAGTAACGTTGTGCGACGGAGATGCTCAACATGTCCGTCGGATATTCTTGCACGTCCGTCTACGGCGATGGAGGGTGAGGTGACCGAAGGAGGAGGAAACGAGTGGACTTACGCCATCCGCTTCGATGACGCGCATGTCATGACCGTCGATCCAGAAGTAGAACGCGCTGAACGCAGAGGTGTTGATGATCCTGAGGCGGTATGTGCGTCCTGGAATGAAGGGCAAGGTTGCATTCTCGTTGAACCCGACAGCCGAGGTCACTGAAGCTGGCGAGGACCCCGAAATGGGAGGGAGGTAAGAGGTGCCCTGAGCGAAGTAGATCAATCCAGCGTCTAAACAAGTTTACGGGTCAAGAGATGGACATGGCGAAGTGATGAAAAAAGGTTGCCTGGAACGGGTTCAGCACCGAACGGATTTCTGGTGCCGAGGAAACTTTGAAGCAACACGGAATGCTCTGTGTGATACCAGTCGCCAATGACGACGGTGTACTCTTGGTCGTACTGATAGGATTCGTTGGACGGGTGGAGAACGAGGGGAGTGCGCAAACCGTCGACATAGTGACCCTGGTCGGAACGGTGAGCCCGGCGAAGAGAGGGACGAGAAACGGGCATACGGAGTCATGAGCATGTGCCCAGTAGGTGCCATGTTGGCCCGAAGAGTTGATCGGGACGACGTAGTCAAAGGTCTTGCCGGGAGGAATGCCACTGGTGAACACGTGACGTGTACGACGAACGCGGAGAGGGAGAAATGACGATTACCACTGAGAGACGAGGCTAGCGCCGTCCATCCAGGAGGTGGAGTTGAAAAACATGCCGTGGTGGTGGATGGTGGTCGGAGTGTCGAGGGAGTTTGTGACATGGAGGAGGAGAGAATCGGAGGTGTTGACGGAGAGCGGGGGGGGACTGGCAAGGAGGTCAACCGGGGACAGGACGGAGAGGACGGGACACGCACGGCCAGGTGCCGTTGACGCCGATGACGCGACGGGGGAAGAGGCCGTCCGGGTTTGCGCCCTGGACGTACGTGACGTCCCACCACTGCTCGTGCACGCCGGCCGCGGCGACAGTGGCGAACGCGAGAACAGAAGTCAGCATCTTTTTTGGGGGGGACCCATCTCCGAAGCGCGACAGGTATTTATCAGATAAGACGCCTTCCTGAAACGGGAAGGATCGATCGGAGTCGAAAAGTTATCAGATAAAGAACGTGCCCGTCTCTCCCAACCGAACATGGCCCCCGCTCTCTTCTCCGTCCCCATCTTCTTCGTCGTCTTCCGCGAGGCCCTCGAGACGGCCATCATCATCTCCGTCCTCCTCACCATCGTCGAACAGGTCCTCCACAGGGACACCCCCACCCCCACCACTCTCGACCCCGAGTCCACCCAGACCACCACCGCTCCACGCGTCCTCAGGAAGCTCAAACTCCAGGTATGCTCTTTCCTCTTCTGTCTTCCTTCTCTCGACGCGTCTCTCAGGTCATCTTTGGCGCGTTGCTCGGCCTCGCCATCGCCCTTGCCATCGGCGCTGCATTTATCGCCATCTGGTTTACTCAGGCAAAGAACCTCTGGACAAAGTCGGAACAGCTCTGGGAAGGCATGTCCCGTCCCATCGGCCCTTCGCGACCGCCCTGACCCGTTGCCAGGTGTATTCCAGTTGATCGCTGCCCTCATGATCTTCGTCATGGGTGTTTCCATGCTCAAAATGGAGAATGCTCGTGCAGCATGGCGCATCAAGCTTCAGCACGCCTTCGATGGTCGTTTTCTCGTCATCCTTTTTTTATAGCCTCTGACGACCCTTCTCAGACCGCGATCGGGGCGCGAAAACAGGCAGATGGGTCCTCTTCGTCCTTCCCCTGATCACCGTCCTCAGAGAGGGCAAGTCCATCCCACCTTCAGACGTCCTTCTTTCTCATCCTCCAGACAGGTCTCGAGGCAGTCATCTTCGTCGGAGGTGTCTCCCTTGCTGTCCCTGCGACCTCTATTCCCATTGCAACTATCGTCGGCCTCATCGCCGGTCTCGTCTGCGGGATCATCGTGTACCAATTCGCTAGCCGTACAAGCAAGTATCTCTTGCCCGCCTGCCAAATTTCCCCTGACACCCCATTCCTCACAGCATTCCAAATCTTCTTCATATCCATGACCAACCTCATCTTGCTCATCGGTGCCGGTCTCTTCTCCAAGGCTGTCTGGGCGTTCGAAGAAAACAACTACATCATACTCATCGGCGCTACTTCCGACGACGCTGCCGGAACCGGCCCCGGCTCGTACAACGTTCGAGGCAACATTTGGCACCTCGATTGTTGTGACGCGTCCAACGGCGGTTGGTCCATCTTCAAAGCAATCTTCGGTTGGCAAAACAGCGCGACAAGTGAGTCTTTCGCGTTCCTTAGTTTTCTCTATTCGTATCGCTGATCGTGCCGTGCCGTCAGTTGGCAGTGTGTTGTCGTACGTGTTTTACTGGCTCGCCGTCATCGTCGTGCTCGTCTACTACAAGTTCAGCGAGGTATGCAATTCTCGCTCCGCTGAACATCGAGTGACTCCTTTGACAGGGACGTACAAAAATTTTCGGATACGAGTCATCCACCGGAAAATGGAGACGGCAGCTGCGCGAGGCACAAAAAGCTCAAGAGATCGGCGAGTCGGAGCGCGCAGACGTTGATGAGACAACCAAGGCGTAGCAGCGACGCGATTTCCGGTCCCTAAGCAGATACCATTGTATCTAAACACTAACATCTTGACGATCGTGATGCCTAACTGCATGCTTACCATTCTTACAAAGTTATCTATGGCAAAATGTGTGTGTAAGATCGGTGTGTTTAGTCTAAATACAGCACATGGCAGGCACAATACAGAGCAATTTATGCGAACATAGTCTCTGCGTCAAAACGTCTTGCAAACAAGGTGATATCAACCAATCAGCACAACATCAGCACGCCATCTGGTCCGATCAGACGGACAAATCCAGCTTGAAGAGGCAGTAGAGCAGGGTCGCGCTTTCGCACACCGGACACTCCGACCTGGCGACGACCGCCCGCGTGATGCACCTACATACGGAAAGAAACGATTAAGTTCGTAAGCGCGCCATGAATCGGGTCAAAGCACGCACCTCTTGCAAAACAGGTGACCACAGATGGTCGCCGTCGGGTTCTCACACGGGTCCCGAAGACAGATCCGACAGTGCAAGCTCGCCTTGCGCGCCGCCTCGTCCGCGACGGGCCTGGACCCGGGCCCGAGCCCAGCCTCACGCGCCAGCGACGCGAGCGACGACTCGGACGACAGCCTGAGCGGCGTCCGACCCGCCGACGACGACGGCGAGCCCGCGCTCGTCGCGACCAGCACCGCGCGGTTCTCTCGGACGTAGTCGGGTATCCCTTCGGCCGAGACGAACACGACCGATTCGCTTGCCGAACTCGAGGTGGTTCGGGTGCTGTCGAAGACGCGCGTGTGTCGTGGTCAGCACCCTCGGGCGCTTAACGTCGGCCGAAAAACGCAGGGGGCTTACCTCAGATCGGAGAGCGAGCCCGCGGACGCGGAGACGGACGAGACGGGCGACGGGGGTCGCGTGTCGTTGGTGGTGGTGGTGACGGTCGCTTTGGACGCATGGAAGAGACGGCTGGCGTCGCTTCCGTGCTCCGCGGGCGTCGGCGACGGTGATCCGAACTGGCGTTCGACCTCTTCTCCGTCGACGACCGACGTATCCCCGGCGGGCTCCACGAGTTCGACCTGGGGTAGCACGGACGGCGGAGGCGACGAATAGAGCGTCGATTCCGTCTGTAACGGAGTGCCGTGGGACTCATCGCAGAGGGTGTCCACACCAGACGACGACGGCGCGGGCTCATCCTTCTCCACAGGCGGCCGTTCGGCTTCTTCGGGCTGGCTCGTTTCCGGGGGTGGCACCGTGACTGCGGGTGAAACAGACCCGGCCTGACGTCGCGAGACACGTCAGCACGATCGCAAACCAGGGATCAGGAACTGACGTCGACTTCGCCACCTCCTGGTTCGTGGTTCATCTCCGCATCCGTGGCGTGTACTTGTCCGACGTGCTGTGTGGGGGGGTCGTCAGCGTCGTGGAGTCGTCGAAGGCGACAACACCGACCTCATCCATCTCCGCAGAATTTCTCATGCCCACGCCACAGAACGCGCACGACGGGTGTGCGGAAGACTCCGTATAATGAAACTCGAGACTGTTGTCGACGACGATGCCGCCGCAATCCCAACAGACGACGACCGGGTGTTCCGACTCCACGTGCTGAGAAAGGTCCGACAACAATCAATGGCAACGTTAAACCGAGGGACTAAAGGATCTCACCGCACAGCGGGCGATGTCGTCAGCGAAGGACTTGCCACATTTGCTGCAGGTCGGATGACTGAGGAGATGATCCTGCAGCATCTCGTCCGAACAGCACCGAGTC
This sequence comes from Strobilomyces echinocephalus, assembly GCA_038090115.1. NCBI lineage: Eukaryota > Fungi > Basidiomycota > Agaricomycetes > Boletales > Boletaceae > Strobilomyces > Strobilomyces echinocephalus. The sequence goes on from JBBPMC010001201.1 coordinate 11,972, forward strand.
AGACAGAGCTGACACGAAAAGGCCTCGAGACGTTCCAGGTGTTCGTGAAGCGACTCTCCGTCGTCGAACTGCGTGTAGCACACCGGGCAGTGAGGCCGGGGCATCGCAGCGCGAAAAGCGCAAACGTGATCGCGGAGAGCCTGCTCGGTTTCGAAGACCTTGAGGCAGGGCGTACACAGGAAAGCGACGTTGGAGCAGTCCATCGGATCATCACTGCGAGTGATGCTAACGATGCTGTCCGCATCGTCCGTTTCGCGCTTGCTCGCGCCCGATGATCGACACAAGAAACACCTGAGAGGATCGAGCGAATGTGCGCAGGCGGGGGGTGGCTGGAAGGCAACTTCGACGCCGATTGCGTCTGTGGAAGGAAGCGTGCTCGTGGAATGGAACATTTCGCCTTCGTCCTGCGACGAATGGGAAGAAGAAGCAGGTGGATCCGACTCCAT
>JBBPMC010001202.1:0-12417 GCA_038090115.1 Strobilomyces echinocephalus
CATGGGTTGTAGAATAGCTAGATTAATTCGCGAGTGTGCAAAGCCATTATATTCCAATACAATCCTTGTGCCATACATCTATTTTCTGCTTCGAAGAAGCATTATCACACGGGAATATCATGGTTCAATTGTTTCCGTGATGAGAGACTAGCGCAGACGGTAGAAGGGACGATTGGTGCTGTGGAAGGTCAGTCAGTCCTGACTAAACATTCAGTGGAAGTTGCACCGACACCGTGTCTCAGATCTCAGCTTCAACAGCGTTCTCTCACAAGGGATACTGCATGCCTTCCATCCCGGGAAATTTCACAGATCTGCGCCGTCGTTTTCGGGCACCGCCGCATCATGAAAAAAATCAAGTTCTAAAATGACCTGGCGACATTGATTCTGAACTGGGCAACGATCAAAGGGGGCCTCACGGGTGAGTGATCTGCCGTTGATAGCAACCGAATTCGTGTGAGTCCAGCCATGCTTTCTCTTTGTCTGAACTGACACGAGCTGTGCAATGTGGGCGTCCAGGCCTTCGATCCACAGCAAGTGGTACCGCATCATAAGTCCGCCCATAAGCCACCCATATAAATCACCCAGACGGTCCTCTAGCTGTAATTGACCTTTCTTCTCTGATTCCTCACCCTTCATGAGTTCGTCCCGTCGCCCATCGAACATGCGAGCCGAGCGTAGCAAGACCGGTTCCGTATCGTCCATGTTCACAGCAGAATCTTCAGACTCCATTTCGAACTCTCATGCCACTGGAATCGAATCTCCCACCCTCGTCATGGACGGTGTTGATGACGACGTTGCCGTAGGGCTTTCCGACCCCGGCAGTAGCGGTGGCCGACGAGCGATGCTCCAACTCATTAATCGCCTGCGTGATACAGGGTATGGTGGCATTTTTTTCCCGTCGCACCCACCCCTCATCATACATTTTCGACAGCGTACAAACCGACATTGACCTGCCAATGATTGCTGTCATCGGACAGCAGAGCGCGGGCAAGTCGTCCCTCATCGAATCCATCTGTGGCGTTACACTACCTCGATCGTCGGGAACCTGTACCAGGTAATCAACTCTTGTCCGCATCGAGCTAGATATTCAGCGTTCTGCAGGTGTCCAACAGAATGCAAGATTTCCCAGTCCAATTCAACCTGGAAATGCCTGGTGAAACTCCACTTCAGCACCGACGCCAGAGGTATCCAGATTCCCGTCAAAATTATCCCTTTTGGCGGAGCCATCACCTCGAAGTCCGAGGTCGAAGATCGTATTCGCCGTGCTCAGCGAGCTGTCCTCAACCCGTCCAAGGATCCCAAGAAATACCTTCACGAAGATGAACTTCCTGATGAGAATGAACTGTCGTTCTCGAAGAACTACGTATCGTTGGAGATCAGCGGCTCGGGCCTCACGGATCTATCTTTCGTGGACCTCCCGGGTTTGATTGCTAGCGCCGGGAGGGGTAGTGATGATCGGGACATCGATCTCGTCAAGTCGTTGGTCACATCCTACATAGAAAAGCCGAGCTGTGTCATTCTGCTCACCGTTGCATGCGAGAGTAGGTACCTTGGCTCCCATGGATCATTAGTGGTTGACGTCTATGCTAGCCGATTTCGAGAATCAAGGCGCCCACCACCTGGCGAAGCAGTATGACCCAGATGGGAAGAGAACTGTCGGTGGGTCTATGCCGAACAAGCGATAAGTCCTCATGGTTTCTAACCCGAGATGTTTTCAACAGGCGTCCTCACTAAACCAGATCGTATTCCCCCTGGCGACGAGCCCGCGTGGCTGAAGATGCTCAGGAACGAAACTGAACCACTCGTGAATAACTGGTACTGTGTCAAACAGCCCTCTTCGCAGGAGGTCGCGAAAGGGATCACGTACGTGGAGGCTCGTCGGCGAGAGAATGATTGGTTTGCCTCGACGCAACCATGGTCGTCTCTCGAACCACAGTACCAGCGATTTCTGCGAACCAGCTACCTCACAGAGAGGTTGAGCGTCATTCTGTCGCAGCTGATCGCAACGAGGTAAGCAACTGATTGACGATCGTTTTCGTTCGCTGACATGTTTCCCCAGGCTCCCTGAGATACAAGAAGAGCTACTGAGTGCGATCCATGAAACTGAAGCGAAACTGAGGAATCTCCCGAAAGCACCCTCCAGCGATCCTATCGGTGAAGTACTTCACAGTCTTAGAAATTTCGAACGGGATCTGGAACACAGGGTGGAGGGTACTCCCGAGGAAGATGGATTGCTCCAGGTGATACGTCCGCGTCAAGATGACTTCAGACGTGCCATCAAGCGAACTACTCCGCTCTTTGCTCCCTGGGGGAGGTCAAATGTGAACGAACTACCAGAGGCAGCGTTTCTTGCCAACGAAGATGCAGATCCTGCTGATGAATCTCAGACAATAAAAAACAAGATATATATCGACGAGGTTCTAGATCGCGCCCAAAAGTGACTCTATCCCACTTTTTTTTGTGCTGTTGCCTGATGAACGTTTTATCAGTGCACGCACGCGAGAACTTCCAGACAACTACCCGTTCGTGGTTCAGCGCGCTTATATCATAGAAACAACGGAACAATGGAGGACGCCTGCAATGGATCTCTTCGACGAGGCTGTTGTGATTTTGCGAGCGGATCTTGCGAAGCTCGTCGAAGCCCATTTTGCCCACATGGGAAACGGGAATGCGAAACAGGCCATTCTGTGAGGCTCTTGTTCTTACATGGGACTGTCAATGCTCACTGAGACTAGCATGATCGTCCATGACCATCTTGACGAGGCTGCCAACCAAGCGAAAGAAAGGATTCAGTGGCTGCTCGACCTGGAACAGGACCCGACTACGCTCAATACCCACTATTACATCGACTACAGGGAGAAGTTCATCGCCTATTACAAGGCGGCCCGGGATAAATATGACATGTCGGCCAAGTTCCAGTTCGAACGGAACGACACGATCAATAAGGTCCTTGCTGGCCTTAACGAACTGGGGATATCAGCCAAGGCGGACGACCTTCCCAAGCTACTTCGTTCCGATCCGAAGGAAGCTGCTCTGAACATCATGGCGAGCGTTCGGGCGTATTTCCAAGGTAAAGTCGGTTCGAATCGATGGCACGAACGAGCTGACGCGTCGCGGCGTTCGCAGTGGCATACAAGCGTTTCGTGGACATGGTCCCGATGGCCATTGACCACGACCTGGTGCGCGGCGTCCAGAGGGGAATCGGCAAAGCCCTCCAAGAGGGACTCCAGATTACAGGACCGGACGGGTATAATCGTTGCAAGGGCATGTTGGAGGAGAGCGTCAGTGTCGTGACGATCCGCCGGGAGACTCGCGAAAAGATGGAGAGGCTCCAGGCTGCGCGTCAGGAACTGAGGCGGCTCATGTGACATGCAGGTACGACTTCGATTGTCATACTAGGACCTCAGTACTGTATATTATATTTATCATCGAATTTCGTCCCGCAAGCCTTTTTTTCATTCTGATCGATGGGCGGTCCACAAGCCGCTTGGATGTGACTGGTGGCTTCACGCAGTTCCAAGGGTCGTCGGCGCTGATTCAAGAATGATGAGAAGCCTGACGGGGAATGAAGCTTGAAGCCCTGCGGTTGGGACACGGCGACCTCCAGGCCCCAGGTAACTTGGAGCACTGCCGGCGTCCCTGGTGCATCATCTGCATTTACATAAAATACTGCGAATCAAGTGCCAGGAATGCCCAGAACTGGAAGAAATGCTCAAACTTACGCATTGCCTGCACGATACCGCCTCGACGCTATGTTACATGTAAGCCTCTGTACCGGAGGTTGTTGCGTTACGGTTGGATTTATCGCGCAATTCTATGTCAGTTCCTCGATCAACGGGAAGGTGTGGCAGATGGCCTCACCGCTGCCCTGCAATGCGGTCTCGATGGCTGGTATGCCATACCTTTGAGCACCGCGGACAATTGTGCACACATGGCTCGAGTCCCCAGTTGCCAGGGTTGGATTAGCGCCACATTACGGTGTTCTGCTTCATGTTCCGGCCTGTTCTATCATGCTGTGTTGTCTTCTGGAACGCTGGCCAGCTTCCAGGCTTGCAACCATTTCGTGCAACGTTCCCACTAGAGCTATACGTTGGTCGTTTTTAGAAAAACACGGTGACCCCGCGGCATCACTGTCTTGTATATTACGTAAGTTTAACGGATGGAACGTCCAGTTGTGAGGCTGGAATCTCCGTCGATACCGCCGAAACCAACTCGTGGCACCCGCCCAGAGCTTCTAGCCAATGTCCTCTCGATCAGAAACAACGCGGAGCCTGACACGCGCTGTGCAATGTGGGCGACTCGCGGATCCGACGACGATGACGACCCACAGCAAATTCTACAGCTCCGTGCAGCCCGCTCTCGAGTTGCTCATATATTTGAAAGGCCCATGATGCTGCTCCCTGGCTATCACCGAAAAATTCTTCCCAGATACGTCCTTCGTCATGACCTGCAGCCCTCGTACCCCCTTGAACCTGCGCGTCCGGCGCGGCAATGCTGGATCCGCGTCTTCCATGGTCACAGGAGAGTCTTCACCGTCAGACTCCCTTCCGATCTCTATAGTCGGCCCTGCCACGGGCGTCGTCGAGAACGTCCATGACGAGGTCGCTGTGGGGCTTTCGGACCCTAACAGCACTGGCAGTCGAAGAGCGATGCTTCAGCTCATCAATCGTTTGCGCGACACAGGGTGCGATATTATTTTCGTCGCAGTCGCCATTCTCATTATATGTTTTCGACAGAGTGGAGGCCGACATTGACCTCCCTATGATTGCTGTCATCGGGAACCAGAGCGCGGGAAAGTCCTCGCTCATCGAATCCATCTGTGGCGTCACTCTACCTCGATCGTCGGGAACCTGTACCAGGTAATCAACTCTTGTCCCCACCCGGCTGGGTTCTCACTGTTCCCCAGGTGTCCAACAGAGTGCAAGATTTCACTGTCGAATTTGCCTTGGAAATGCCTGGTGAAGCTCCACTTCAGCACTGATGCCAGGGGCGTCCCAATTCCCGTCAAAATCGTCACTTTCGGCGGAGCCATCACCTCCAAGTCCGAGGTCGAAGATCGTATTCGCCGTGCTCAGCGAGCTATCCTCAACCCGTCCAAGGATCCCAAGAAATACCTCCATGAAGATGAACTCCCTGATGAGAACGAGCTGTCGTTCTCGAAGAACTATGTATCGTTGGAGATCAGCGGTTCGGGCCTCACAGATTTATCGTTCGTAGACCTCCCGGGTCTGATTGCTAGCGTCGGGAGAGGAGGCGATAATCGGGACATCGATCTCGTCAAGTCGCTGGTCACATCGTACATAGAAAGACCAAGCTGCCTCATCCTGCTCACTGTCGCGTGCGAGAGTAGGTGTCTAGCCTACTCTGGGTCTCTGGTTTACGGAACATTGACGTCGCCCTCCACTAGCCGATTTCGAGAACCAAGGTGCCCACCACCTCGCCAAGCAATACGACCCGGATGGGAAGAGAACAGTCGGTGGGTTTCTGGCAACGAGTCTTTGGCGTCTCTAATGCAGAATGACTTCAACAGGGGTCCTAACGAAGCCGGATCGCATTCCTCCGGGCGATGAACCCTCATGGTTGAAGATTCTCCGAAACGAAACCGAACCGCTCGTGAACAACTGGTACTGCGTTAAACAGCCCTCTTCGCAGGAGGTCGCGCAAGGCATCACGTACTTGGAGGCTCGTCGACGAGAGAATGAATGGTTTGGCTCAGCACAACCATGGTCGTCTCTTGAACCAGAATATCAGCGATTTCTGAGAACAAGTTGCCTCACGGAGAGGTTGAGCATCATTCTATCGGAACTGATCGCAAAGAGGCGAGTCATCGGTCGATCGGCTTCGTCGCCATCGTTTCCTTCCGCTGACAATCATTACCAGACTCCCAAAGATACAAGAAGAACTAGCGAATGCGATTCAGGAAACTGATGCAAAGCTGAGGAATCTCCCGAAAGCACCCTCCGGTGATCCTATAGGTGAAGTGCTTCACACGCTCAGAAATTTCGAACGGGATCTGGAACGCCGGGTGGAGGGTACTCCCGGAGGAGACGGGCTCCTTCAGACGATACGTCCACACCAAGAAACATTCAGGCGTGCCATTAAGCGAACCGCCCCACTCTTCCTTCCTTGGGAAAGGTCTGAGACAAAGCAACTGTCAGAGCCTACGTTTCTTGCCAATGAGGACGCAGACCCCGCTGAGGACCAGACAACCGAGAATAAGATATATATCGACGAGGTCTTAAAGCGTGCTCAAAAGTAAACATTTCTTCCTCTCGAATGTCGCTTGTTGACGAAACTCTGCCAGGGCGCGTACCCGAGAACTTCCGGATTACTATCCCTTTGTCGTTCAACGTACATACATTGAGGAAATCATAGAGAAATGGAAGGGCCCTGCGATGGATTTCTTTGACGACGTTTACGCGATTCTGAGAGGCGACCTGGCGAAGCTTGTTGAAGCTCACTTTACGCACATGGGCAACGGGAACGCGAAACAAGCCATTATGTAAGGATTTTTTCTCCAGGTGCATACTGTCAATGCTCACTACGACTAGCATGATCGTCAATGACCACCTCGACGAGGCTGCCAACCGAACCAAAGAGAGGATTCAGTGGCTGCTCAACCTGGAACAGAAGCCGACTACGCTCAATACCCACTATTATGCCGACTATAGAGAGAAGTTCCTCGCTCACTTCAAAGCCGAAATGGATGACAGTGATCTGTTGATGAAGCTGAAGTCCGGGGAAAGCGAGGTCACAGAAGTCCTTTCAGGCCTCAACGAACTCGGGATATCGGCCAAGGCGACCGACCTTCCCAAGCTGCTCCCCCCAGATCCGAAGGAAGCTGCGCTGATCATCATGGCGAGCGTTCGGGCGTATTTCCAAGGTAGAGTCAATCTGGATCTTTGGCGCCTAACGAGCTGATGCGGCACGCATTCATTCGTAGTGGCTTACAAGCGTTTCGTGGACATGGTTCCAATGGCCATCGACCACGAATTAGTCCTTGGCGTAGAGAGGGGGATCGACAGGGCGCTTCAAGAGGGACTCCAGATCACCGGTGAGGATGGGTACATTCGCTGCAAAGGCATGTTGGAGGAGAGCATTGGCGTCGTGACGATCCGCCGGGAGACTGAAGAAAGAAGGGGTCGGCTCCAAGCTGCGCGTCAGGAGCTGAGGCGCTTGATGTGAAGCATGGTCGACCGGTGTCGTACATATCTTGATCTCGTCTTGAATGTCATTTCGTTCTGATCAATATTTACTGGATCATGCGATTACGTGGATGTCTGTACTCACCACCGATTTTCAAATATGGCAGTGAGCTCCTAAAGATTCGCACAATGACTCCTCTACCAGATCGCTTTGTCCCGACACGCTGGTCAAGACAGTTTCTACCAAATCCTTTCGAGCTGGGACTGCCGACGATGACGGTCCCGAGGGATTCCGATCTGGCGGTTGACGTTGCAGCAGTGGGCCTCTCAGACCCAAACAGCGCTCGAAGCCGAAAAGAAATGCTCGAACTCGTCAATCGTCTGCGCGACACTGGGTAGGTCGTCCGAGTTCATCTTTCGAATCTGGCATCTGAATTCCACGCACATTTAGCGTTCAGGCAGACATCGATCTCCCCATGATCGCCGTCATTGGGAACCAGAGCGCAGGAAAGTCGTCGTTGATCGAATCTATCTCCGGCATCACACTTCCTCGCTCAGCGGGAACGTGTACCAGGTGAGCCAGGCACAGCTTCGACGACCGTGCTGCACGCTCTCGACCGACGGCAGATGTCCCACCGAATGCAAACTCTCATACTCTGGAAATGCCTGGTAAGGCTCCACTTTAGCACAGATGCTAGAGGCGTCCCCATTCCTGTCAAAATTGTCACTTTTGGCGCGCCCATTACCTCCAAGGCTCTCGTTGAGGATCGCATTCGACGCGCTCAGCGCGCCATTCTGAACCCGCGCAGGGACTCTAGCAAGTACCTCCAGACTGACGACGTGGGGGAAAACGAACTCTCCTTCTCCAAAAACTATGTCTCACTGGAGATCAGCGGGCGAGACCTAGCCGATCTCTCGTTCGTCGACCTTCCTGGTCTCATCGCGAGCATCGGCGCGGGAGGCAACGACAGTGACATCGAGCTGGTCAAGTCGTTGGTCAGTTCGTACATCGAAACGCCGAGCTGCGTGATTCTGCTCACGATCGCGTGCGAGAGTGCGTGCTCAGTTCGAACGAGACGAGACGAAGACTGACGTGGCCGTTCCAAGCCGACTTTGAGAACCAGGGTGCGCACCATCTCGCAAAAAGTTTCGACGTGCATGGAAAGCGGACTGTCGGTCAGTAGCGAGTTGGCCTGATGCTGCCACTGGCTCATTCTCTGTCATAGGGGTGCTTACCAAACCCGATCGCATTCCCGAAGGCGAGGAGCATAGGTGGCTGAAGATCATCCGTAACGAGACCGAGCCACTAACTAACCATTGGTACTGCGTCCGGCAACCATCCTCTCAAGTCCTCTCCAAAGGAATCACATGGGCAGAGGCTCGCCGTCAAGAAGACGAGTACTTCACGGCTATGCAGCCGTGGTGTTCACTGGACCCAGAATATCAACAGTACCTAAGAACGAGCAGCTTGACGGAGAAACTGAGCGTCATCTTGTCAGAGTTGGTCGCAAAGAGGTGTGGCACCCTGGCACGCTTGGTTTGCGACCCACGCTGATAAGCGCTCTCGGCCTCCCTGTCAAGACTTCCACAGATACAGAACGAATTGGGGAACGCTATCAGGGAGGCAGAAGCAAGGATGAGGAGGCTCCCGAAGGCGCCCTCCAACGATCCGGTGAGCGAGGTGCTACAAGCGCTGAATGTCTTCAGCCGAGAGTTGTCCAGGGCACTCCCGATAAAGACGGGCTGCTCCACTATCCGCAGGCACCAGAAAGCGTTTAAGCGGGCGGTGCGCCGTACAGCGCCCAATTTTGTCCCATGGGAAAAGAAGAATGCAGCGGGCAAGTATCTCCCGGAGGCGAGATTTCTTCAAGGCGAAGAAGTGGAAGAAGAACAGAATAACGAGGACGAGGGTGAGAAAGACATAGAGGATGAAGAAGAGGTGAACAAGGGTGAGGGTGAGGGTGAACAAGACATGGAGGACCAGAATGAGGAAGATGAGGGCAATTTTACATCGCTGGAAGACCCGATGTTGACCATGAAAACTGGGACAAACCCGATTACCATGCGCCGGGGTCAAAACATATACATCGACCAAGTGCTGGAACGGGCTGAGAGGTATGTACCATGGCTATTTTGCTGAGTCCGTGGCAGAAGGTTTATTGTGATGAAACTCCCACCAGTGCTTGCACCCGCGAGCTTCCAGACAGTTATCCTTTCGTGGTCCAGCAAGCGTACATCAAGGAATTCACTATGAAATGGAGGCAGCCAGCCATGGACCTCTTTGTTCGGGTGTATGCTACATTGAGAGCTGATGTTGACCGCTTAATCGAGCAGCACTTTGCGCGTATGGGTAAGGGAACGGCGAAACAGTCAATACTGTGCGTCGCTTGTGGTGATATTGAAGTTTGAAGAGGACTGCTTACCGTCAGACAGTATGATCGTCAGTGACCACCTCGATAGAGCCGCGACACGAACCAAGTCGAAGATCGAATGGCTTCTCTTTCTCGAACAAGTCCCAACTACGCTGAATAGTCACTACTTTTCCGACTACAAGGACAAGTTCTTAGCATATTATAAGGCATCGAGGAACGACAGCAGTCTATTTAAGCAACTGAAACAAGCTGAGATCCCCACCCAAAATTCGTACCATCCCAATGTGATCAGGAAGGTTCTTTCGGGGCTGAGCGAAATAGGAATTTCTGTCAAGGCGACAGAGCTCGCGAAATTATTGCCGCCAGATCCCATGGAACCAGCTCTGAACATCATGGCCAGCGTTCGAGCGTACTTCCAAGGTACGTCTTTCTGTCAAACTCAGTACTGCCGGAGATACTTACATTCGCTGGATTCCAGTTGCCTACAAACGTTTCGCAGACGTAATTCCAATGGCCATTGACAATGAAATCGTGTTGGGCTTACAAAAGGGCCTGGACAAGGCTCTCCGGGAAGGGCTCCGGATTACCGGACCAGATGGATACGATCGTTGCAAGAGCATGATGGAGGAGTTCAGTCATATCGCTTCAGCTCGCCAAGAGATTCAGAAAAAGATGGAGAGACTTCGGGCAGCGCGGCAGGAGTTGAAGAGGTTGTTGTGATTATGATGTACTACGCTATTGAAGTGGGTACCTCGAGGCTCGGATGCTCGTCAATCGCTGTCATGGTGGAGTCTGGATAGTGGACGGCTATGACCTGGACGTTTTAATTGGCTACAGTGGTTTGCTTAGAGTCGTTAGAGACACCATTTTTTAGTGGATAGCGGAGTTTAGATCGGAGTCGGTTGACTTGGACGCAAGGCACGTAACTACTCCCCTGACACTCTCATCCTTCGCCGCAACTGATCCCAGGGATGTATCCAGTGTCTCTCTGCTGGAACACGACCGTGCGCTCACGCTTGAAATCCTACAGGGTTATTCCCAGGACCCTCACTGTCGCAAGCTGTTCTCCCTCCTCGGTTCACTACCTGACCTTGTGGAACACGGCGGCCTACTATTCCTAAAGGGCCGTTTGGTCATTCCGGACGTCAAGGCCCTGCGTGCCCGACTCTATCATCTTGCGCATGACGTCTTGGGTCATTTCGGCACTGATAAGACCTATGAAACGCTCCGCGGGTCCTTCTACTGGCCAAACATGCGCCGCGACCTGGCCAATTCGTATATCCCTGGGTGTGCTGCATGCATGCGCAACAAATCGCCCACGACTGCTCCCGCTGGCCCCCTGCATCCCTTGCCCGTACCTGATGGACGTGGTGATTCCGTGGCGATCGACTTCGTCGGTCCCCTGCCGGAGGATTCCGGCTTCAACATGCTACTCACTATGACTGACCGGCTCGGCGCTGATCTACGTCTGGTCCCCTGTCGTGACACCATCTCCGCTCGCGAACTCGCCACGCTCTTCTTTGACAACTGGTTCTGCGAAAACGGGCTGCCTCGGGAGGTTATCTCCGACCGGGACAAACTGTTTTTGTCTCGCTTCTGGAAGGCTCTGCATAAACTTACAGGTGTCTCGCTTAAACTTTCCAGCTCCTACCACCCTCAAACTGATGGGGCCAGTGAGCGCACCAACAAGACAGTCAACCAATGCATCCGTTTCCTTGTGGACCGGGATCAAAAGGGTTGGGTCCGTGCATTGCCCCGGGTGAGATTTAATATCATGAATTCGGTCAACGCTAGCACTGGTTTTTCCCCTTTTCAGCTGCACATCGGGCGTGCACCTCGCCTGATCCCCGCACTGGTTCCCCCAGATAACGACACTGACGCCCTCGATGCCCATGCCTTCCTCGCACGACTCCAGCTAGATGTTCTTCAGGCACAGGACAACCTTCACGCCGCCAAACTGTCACGGACCCGCTATACTCTGTAGGCGACCTGGTGATGCTTTCGACCAAGAACCGTCGGCGAGACTACCTCGCCGGTGGCGACAATCGAGTGGCCAAGTTCATGCCACGCTACGATGGCCCATATCGCGTGCTTGCGGCGAACCACACATCCTCCTCGTACACGCTGGAACTGCCTGCCAGTTCACGGATCTCGCCAACCTTCCACGTCAGCCAACTTCATCGTTACACTCCGAACGACGACTCTCTCTTCCCTACCCGTTTGGTCAACCGGCCAGAGCCTGTCCTTACTCCCGAGGGTCATCTTGAGCACCGAGTAGACCGCATCCTGGAAGAACGTCGGGTGGGCCGTGGCCGGCAGTACCTCGTTCGATGGGCTGGTTTCGGTGCCGAGGACGATGAATGGCTGCCTCGAAAGGAGCTCCAGAGCTGTGAGGCCTTGGACATCTGGGAGAGGGGTCTGGCTTCAAAGGGTGGGAAGGTGTAAGCCTATGGCATCCACACGCTCCACCGCTCCACCCACATTCCACACCGACTCCACTCGCTCCACTCTTCCGTACCCTTCCGCGCCGTTCCGTGCCCTTCCGCGCTTCTGTGAACGCACCGTCAAACACACATGTGATGGAATGCTCTAGCTATCATATCCGATGACATCACAGGCATACGCCCTAACTCCTGAGCCAAACCACGAACACATCCGTGCGCTCGAGAAGGTGCAGCATGAGCCTGAGGTAGACAGCACCCAAACCATTGACATGGCTATGGAGATGGAGGAGACACGACTTGGCAAGGCGTTGTCAATGCGTAAAGCAAGCCATGGGAAGAATGGGGGAGTAGGCGATGGGCCGAGGATGAGTCATTGTGCGACAACACTCGACGTGGCTGATTTTCCCCAGTGTCGCTTGGACAGTAGGATATCTGAAGACTGACTTGCTCCATTTC
>JBBPMC010001203.1:0-12417 GCA_038090115.1 Strobilomyces echinocephalus
GATAAGATAAAAGATGAGATGCGATAAGATTAGATAAGAAGAAAAAGAAAGATAAGTCCGTAAGTCCTTGAGATGTCATCTGATAAGGACGGGATGAGGAGCAAAGCGTAACACGACCATGACTTCAGCATACCCAGTGTTTTAAACTATACTTGCTAGCTCAGACACACAGGAAGGGAGTACAACCAACTACTTATGTGTTGTTATGATTCGCCCCAGTCTTTTCTTTCCACTCTTCGTTATCTCATGCTATATGCTGTATCAGGCAACCGCAGTATGCCAAGTATGTCTTTTCTCTCTCCATTTCACTCTCTGCTTGTAACCACTGGAACGTTCTACAATGTTCCATGCTTATCTCTTATCTCGGACCTCTGCAGTCCGCAGCATTTGCTGTATGACTCGATACCTACTATTTCCTTTCATGGCTTGGTCCGTGCGCTTTCTTTTACCATATATAAACCTTGCCTTGATGGCACATGTACTTTAGCTTCAACCTACCTAGAGTTACACCAATACCAGTGTCGCTTTAGCTCTCCTCACCTTGACTCGGTCTATTAAGGCCTCCTCTGCCCTCGCTCTCATTGTCTAGGAAATCCCTAAGAACAACATTCCTTGCTCTTGCTGTTCAGGAAGTCCCTGGAACGACATTCCCTTGTCCTCGTCACCCTAGGGAATTCCCCTACAGCCTCCTCATTCTTCGAACTCCCTGGCCCTCGTCCTTGTCCTCTGACCATCTAGGTTTGCGGTCGCCCCTGCCTGGGCCAACCGTAACAAAAGGTCGAAGCTCTTTGCACCCTGCTACCACCATTGTAAGCAGCCACCATTTCAAACTCAACCTATCGTGCTCTTGCCTCTGCCTGAAGAAACTCTGACGACGTCCCTGACAACTCATCCAACTCTCCAACCTCTGAGGAAGAAGAACTCTCCTCTGACCACGACGACCCACTTCTATCTTCACATGAAGAAGAAGAAGACCAAACCCTAGCCCACAGCTTCTCAGGCTCCATTGCCTTCCCTCGTGCCTCCACTCCACCTTCCCCCACTCCGACCTCTTCTCAACTGCTCTTTCCCCTTCCACAGTCTTCCGCAGTTCTTTCCACACAGCCCTCTTCTTCCACAGAAACCCGCTTTACTCCTCTTCCACTGCCCCCTCCCAAACAACTCAAACTCGTCATGTCCGGTGCCCCATACACCGAGAAATCTATAGAGCTCCGGCTCAACAAACCCCCTTGCTTCAATGAAATCTATGAAGATGCCTTGGACTGGATGTTGGTCATTAAGATGTACCTCCTCACCAACACAACCACCTACAACACTGATGAGTGACAAATCCTCTTCACTCTGTCCTACATGACCAAGAAGAATGCCCATACATGGGCATCCACCTTTGCACAGAAAGCCTTCAAAACCAAGAGCTTTGGAAAATTTGAAGACTTTGAGAAACTCTTTGAGAAGAAGTTCTCTCATGACAACATCCCTGGCAAAGCTGTCTCATGGATGGCCACCACCAGGATGACAAAGAAAGGAGGATCTTATTCTCCTTCCCTCAACACCTACTTCTCTGAGTTCCAGGAGAAAGTAGTTCTCTCTGAGATGACCGATGAACGAGTGCTCGTCAACTACTTCTCCTTCCGGATTCCCGTTCCTCTAATGAAATGAATCCAAACTATGGACACTGCCCTGATCAAGATAGAAGAATGGTATACCAAAGCTGTTCACTTCCAGACTATGTGGGAAAAAGCCGAACTGATCGCCAAAAGGAACCGGTTGACCACTCCTGCTCCCCATTCTCGCTCCTCTACAACTCCCACATCAGCAAATCACCCTTTTTGGGACAGTTACTTCATCAGGTACAGTAATTTACAGCAACCTTACAGCATCATGGTGCATCAGCAAATTCACCAAGAGCTGTAGGGCGCTGTGCAGCACTGCACAGCATGTTACAGTTGTGACAGTGTTACACAAAGGTCCCCCCCTGTGCAGCGCGCGCAACTGTGTGCGCTGTGCCAGACTGTACCCATGTGCAGATTATACTCTTCCCTTATTCCCTCTCTTACTGTAACTCTTAGAACATGTAAAATTATATTATATTCTTGTATATACTATACATGGTACAACGACAATACTTGAGGCCCGAAAATGAGTGGGGGCACGAAAACGAACACCCGGGCTCGTTTTCGACACGGTCGGCAGGAGGCAGTGGTTCCCGAAAATGAGGACTCGGGCTCATTTTTGACGTGGTACAGGCGACGAGAAGCAATGTGGCCCGAAAACGAGCGCCCGGGCTCGAGGGCAGATGTGGTGAAGGCGACAGGAAGCGGCGTGGCCTGAAAACGAGCACTTGGGCCTTGTTTCGACACGGTTGAGGCGAAGGGTGGCGGTGGGGGCCGAAAAACGGCCGTAGTGGCATGAAAATGAGCGTTGGGGGTGATGCAGGTGATGGGGACCAGAAAAAACACGGCGGTGGGGCGAAAGTGAGCGTTCGAGCTCATCTGGACGTCACTTGGGTGGCAGGAGGCATAGGGGCGTGAAAAACGAACATTCGGGTTCATTTGGACACGATGGAGGCGACGCGGAGCGATGGTGGCACGAAAGCGAGCGTCCGGGCTCGTTTGGACGCTGTGGAGGCGACTGGGGGGGTTCGAGAGCAGGCTGAGTAGCGCAAAACGGGCTGTGGGACTCACCAAAACACGGTGAGGGTGGCTGTCGAGCAATCGGGCTCGAAAAAGGGCCGAGGGTGCGTGAAATGAACTGTGGGGCTCGAGAGAACACGGGCTCAGGTGGCCTGTCGAGCGATCGGGCTCGAAATGGGCAGAGGGGGTGCGAAGCGAGCCATTAGGCTCGAAAAATGGCAGAGGGGGCGTGCAACGCACCGTGGGGCTCAAGGAAATATGGTGGGGGTGGCCATCGAGCGATCGGGCCTGAAGGATGGCAGAGGGAGCGCAAAATGAGCCGTAGTGCTCGCAGTAAGTACAACGGGGCGGTGGTCGCGCCTGATATGGCATTGTGGGGTGACCATCGAGCGATCGCGCTCGAAAAAGGGTGGAGGAGGGCGAAATGGGCACGAACAGGACGGAGAGGGCGCAAAGTGGGCCCTGCGGGCTCAATAAGGCACAGTGGGGGCGGCCGCCAAGCGATCGGGGGCGTGAAACAGGTCCCACGGGCTTGATAAGATGCAGTGGGGGCGGCCGTCGCACGATCGGGCTTGAAAAACGGCGGAGGGAGTGTGAAGCGAACCCCACAGGCTCGACAAGACACGGCCGGGGGGGTCGTCGAGCTGTCGGGCTCGAAAATAGTTGGAGGGGGGACGAAACGAGTCCCCCATGCTTGACAGAGGGTGGTGGGGGTGGCCGTTGAGCGATCGGGCTCGAAAAATGGCGGAGAGGGCGCGAAGCTAGCCCCACAGGCTCGACAAGATGCAGTGGGGGCGGCCGTCAAGCCGAAAACAGGTGGAGGGGACGTGAAACGGGCCTGTGGGACCCCCACAGGCCCTACAGAGGGCGGCCGCTGAGCCATCGAGCTCGAAAAGGGAAGAGGGACGGACAGGGCGCTAAATGAGCCCCATGGGCCCGACAAAACATGGCGGGGGTAGTTATCGAGCTGTCAGGCTCGAAAACGGGTAGTGGGTGCATGAAATGGGGGCTGCGGGCTCAACAGAGGGTGGCGGGGGTGGCCGTCGAGCCGTTGGGCTCGAAAAGGGACAGAGGGGGTGTGAAACGAGCCCGTGGCGCTCAAAACAGGGCAAATGGGGTGCTAAACGGCCCCTGCAGGCTCGACGAAACACGGTGGGCGTAGCCGTTGAGCCGTTGGGCTCGAAGGAGCACAGCAGGGACGGCCGTCGGCGATCGGGTTCGAAGGAGGTAGAGAGGGCGCGAAACGAGCCATTGGGCTCGAGGGAACACGGCGGGTATGGCCGTCAAGCGATCGGGCTCGAAGGAGGGTGGATGGGGTGCGAAACGAGCCGTTGGGCTCGAGGAAACACGGCGGAGGTGGTTGTCGAGCGACCGAGCTCGAAACAGGGCGGATGGGGTGCGAAGTGAGCCGTGGGGCCTGAGCAAACACGGCGGGGGCGGCCATTAAGCGATCGGGCTCGAAGGAAGGCAGAGGGGGCATGAAACGAGCCGTTGGGCTCGCGCAGGGCGTTGGTTGCGCCCGAAACGGCGTTACGGAAACGCGAGGCAAGCGGTCAGGCTCGAAAGGGCATGGCGGGGGGTGAAACGAGCCCTGCGTGCTCTACGAGACATGGCGGGGTGACCGTCGAGCAATTGAGCTCGAAAAATGACGAAGGGGGCGTGAAGCGAGCTCCACGGGCCCGACATGGCGGGGGCAGCCATCGAGCCACCGGACTCGAAAACAGGTGGAGGGGGCATGAAACGAGACCCATGGGCTCGACAGAAGGCAGTGGGGGCAACTGCTGAGCCGTCGGGCTCGAAAATGGGTGGAGGGGATGTGAAATGAGCCCTGCGGGCTCGAAGAGGGTCGGAAGGGGGGAGTCATTGAGCTGTTGAGCTCGAAAACAGGTAGCGGTGGCGTGAAACGAGGGCCACGGGCTCGTGGTGCTCGAATTTGGTGCGCAACGAGCCGCACGGGCTAAACAAAAGGTGGAGGGGGGCGAAACAGCGCGGAAGGGGTGCTAAACGCCCCCCGTGGGCCTGACGAAACACAGTGGGGGTAGCCGTCGAGCCGTACAGCTCGAGGGAGCACAGCGGGGACAGCCGTCGAGCAATCGGGCTCGAAAGAGGGGGGAGGGGGCGCGAAAGATGGGGGGGGCTCACCAAAACATGGCGAGGGTGGCCATCGAGCGACCGGGCTTGAAGGAGGGCGGATGGGGTGTGAAACGAGCCGCGGGGCTCGGGGAAACACGGCGGAGGTGGTTGTTGGACGACTGCGCTCGGAACAGAACAGATAGGGTGCGAAACGAGCCGTGGGGCTCGAGGAAGCACGGCAGCGGCGGTCGAGCAATTGGGCTCGAAGGGGGGCATAGGGGACGCGAAACGAGTTGTTGGGCTCGAGGGAACATGGTGGAGGTGGTAGTCGAGCGACCGGGCTCGAAGCAGGGCGGATGGAGCGCGAAACGAGCTGTTGGGCTCGAGGAAACGCGGCGGGGGCTCGAAGGGGGGCGGATGTGGTGTGAAACGAGCCGTTGGGCTCAAGGAAACACTGCGGGAATGGCCGTTGAGTGATCGAGCTCGAAAGAGGGGGGAGGGGGCGTGAAATGAGTTGGGGGGCTCACCAAAACTTGGCAAGGGTGGCCGTCGAGTGACTGGGCTTGAAGGAGGGCCGATGGGGTGCAAAATGAGCCATTGGGCTCGAGGGAACACAGCGGGGACAGCCGTGGAGCGATCGGGCTCGAAGGGAGCAGTGGGGGCGTGAAACGAGCCGTTGGGCTCGAGGAAACACGGTGGCGGTAGCCGTCAGATGACCAGGCGGATGCTGGGGATGCTGGGCGAATGGTCAGGGGATGTGACGGGATGCGAGCACGCACAGGGAGACGGTGGGGGGTGTTGGCGCGAGTAGACGGGAGAGGCGGTGAGGGACACGAGGGAAGATGGTTGGAAGGTGGCGCTCGATTTGACGTGCCGGGGGCGTGAACAGGGAGTGAGCAGACGCAAGGTAGGGCGCAAGGGAGCACGATGGGGCGCTGGATGACGGGTGGGCGACGGGAGAATGTTGGTGAGTCGCTGCGCAACTAGCGTCACGTGTCACACTCACTTGCCAAAAAACACACAAGTCCCGAAGGACTAGGATAGCGTATCTACATAACTACAAATCTATCCTAGTAGTTATACCTAATTACCCTACGGCACTGTGTCACCGTGACACATTGTCGTGCCCTGTGGACACTGTGGATGCTGAGTACCTGTCACACTGCCAGGGTGCAGTGCTGTAAGTCACTGTGACGTGCTGTAATAGGTCTGTAATTTAGGTGAGTTCCTGAGAACCCTGTACCTAAAATGGGGTTTTGCTGATGTGTAATAGTGTGACAGTCACACAGCTATACATGCAGGGACAGAACATACAGGTCCAGGGTAGTCTGGCCCGAGAGCTGGGGGTAATCTGTTCACTGCTGTCCAACTACACCGAGACAATGTATTACACCTACTTAGAATACAAATGATGGCATCAACAGCAAAACATGGAACATAGAACATGAAACACAACACGAAGTGTGAAACACAGAACATGAAACATGAAACACGAAATACAGAACACAAAACATGAAACACAATCAAATGAGATCGCATCACATGGAGAGGATTGTCCTCATATTGTCCTTGTAGCCATCGAGGTGCCACCTGGAACAAGAATGTGCATGCTGCGCGCTGGGTCATCATAGGGTACGTGGTAGGGTGGGTATGGACACGAGGGCTCCGCGGGCATGACTACTTGTGACATTAGTTGGATGTGAGGTGTATTGATGAAGCCGGCCTGAGGAATGGTCAGGACAAAGTAAAGTGATGGAGAGAACAGCACCACTGTCCGTCTCAGTGGGAGGCCGGCGAAGCCTTGTGAGCAGCCCTGTATGGTGATAAATGAACAGCGGATACGGAATGAGGGATACTCACGTGTTCAGCAATGGCTTTGTTGTCAGTTTCAATCTACTGCTTGAGTGTCTTGTCGCATGTTGCATAGAAGCTAAAATTGGAAGTCTTCCCAGCTGATCACGCCATAATTTATTAAGAGCGTTAAATTTGCCCTCGTCACGTTCCTGCAACATCTGAGTGAGCACAAATGTGGTAATACCTACCTTGATCTCCATGACCTCACCAGCCATTTCCCCACTACGAGACCAGGGTCGTTGAACCCTTGGAGCCAGACTTGACCAGACCAATCCGCTCCCGCCATAGACATGACGTATCTGGCCAGACAGATCAAGGTTCCAGCGCAGATGTACAGTATAGGACATACCGATGCTCCAAGCGCTCGTACGTCTTCTCGCATTTTCACGTTGCCAGCCGTCACCTAGGTTAGTCACTTTCTTGTTGCAGCCTTGCGTGGGACATGCAGGATATGAAACGATTTCGTCCTTGATACGCATGGCCATAGCGCGGGCGGAGAAGAACTCGGCTTTATCGGACATGCCAAGCTGCAAGTCTTTGATGTCCCTCAAGTGATGCATTTCACTGCAGTTAAAGCCACTGAACGATGACCCCATATGACATCGCATTTGAGTGGGAATGGAAAGACTTGTCCACACCGAAGCCGTACCAGCCTCGAAGTAAATGCGCTTCCTCGATATTGGGAGAAATTGTCATGTAGCTCGAAGATAGCACAGAGATTCCAGCCTGGGTTCAGATGTAGCTGACATATCAGATAGAATGTCTCTGCTTGTCTCCCCCAAATCGTCATTCTGATAGAAAAGAGCAACTTGTCGACAACAACAATGCCATGTTTCGCAATCTAAAAGTGATGTTGAGACAGTAGGATGGCACAGGAATGATACTAACCATTTTATTCGATGCTCTGGTGACGACCTCGCCTAGGGGCCCGGCATCTTTAATGATACCAATGACATCTACAGCTGCTCAGTCACACAAACAACCCCTGACGGACATGTTTACCACATGTCACACCCTTCTGGAGTTTCCAGAGAGGAAAGAGGGATGAAGTTGTACCTGATCATTGGCAAATTGGTAGTATCAACACATTAACACCAGTTGTTATGCTTCGCTCCTCATCCGGTCCTTATCGAATGATATCTCAAGGACTTACGGACTTATCTTTCTTTTTCTTCTTATCTAATCTTATCGCATCTTATCTTTATCTTATCACAGGATCAACAGCCATAGCCTCGCCCTCTGATCTCTGCATCATCGTCACTCGTTTCACCCTTCGTTTCACCTCGCGCATGTCGCACCCTTGACACAGTCAAAGGCCTGTGCATGCTTCTCTTCTCTTCCATTCCATCATGTTTTATCTCCGTGTTTCATGAACACTTCTCATGCTTCCCTTCCATTTCACCCTCCTTCCATCTCACATGTTTCATCTCCGTTCCCTTCTATGTTTCACATTTGATACGCGTTTCAGCCACACTCCTGCGCCCATGGGCAAAGGGCTTGGACTATTGTAGACGAAACACTTATGTAAACCTATGTAGCCTCTGAATATATAAACCCAGTGAACGTCGACTGGCAACCCAGTCTAGTTCACTTGGGCATCATCCTCCCTAAGGCACACCCAGCCTAGATTCCAACTACTCCCTCTACTCTTCCATAGAGCTCTTAGTTGCCAAGTGGTAACCTAAGGACTTAGGTCTTAGGGTTGTATCATGTATAGTAGTCGACTGATTGCTCCCAATCCCTCCTCCGTGCTGCTCATCGCTTCTCCAGAATCAACTGCTCCCTTGCTCTGATGGCATCTTTGGTTGGTGAAACAGGCAGAGGCTCCTCGTCTACCGGACTCCAGAATGAGGGAGCCGTATAGACGATCGAATCCGTTGTGGCACGCTGTATCAGCAATGGTGCAGCGGGCTGGATGATGGGTGCATTACGATAATCATCCATGGAGAGATCCATGTCAGTCTCCATCTGCATGCTATCATCCCCAACGTTTCTGCTTGTATTGGCACTGAATTGACCACCGGATTTGATACCCTCTGTCAGAAACTCAGCCTGAGCTTGGGAGCGAGCGATTGGCTTATTGGTGGCTGAGCTGGAAATGTCTTTGACGTCATCCATGAGTTGGTCAAGAGCACATCGCATTTCGCCGAGTTGGATGGACCCCACCGAGTCCCGCAGTCCTGCAGCTAGACTGCTGCTAAGATCAAAGCTTGTTTCGAGTATACTAAAGCTTGAGTGCGGGCGAGCAGCTTTCAGTTGTGGTTGAACCGGTGTAGCACTCAGGATCACTCTACAGTGATATCCATGTGATTGGCCACACTCTGGGCCTTTCCCGACGACACCCAGTCCAACCCCAACCACCTGATGACGTCTCAGGCCAAAAGACTGATGGCCCGGACCACTTTTGGCCCTATTGCAAGTGGACCGACGTTCTCGGCCCCAAGTCCGCATGACCGATGCTTTTTCCTGCGGTCCGGACCATGCGTCGGCCCATCCTACAGTCCTCGAACCGCTTCCTTTCACTTTGGACCACCCTATTTAGGTCTCCCCTATCTCTGACAGCACATAGTACCTTAACTATGCTGTTTTGGGCCTATTTAAGGACTCTACATGTATTTACACATGTATCTACTCTTACCCACCACTTTGCTGCGCTTCTACCACCTGTCAGACGGCCTGAAAACCCTTCCAAACGCCTGAAGACCTTCCTACCTACCTCCTCTACCTTCCCCCAGTCTCTCCTCGACCTCGACCGAGTCCGCACTTCGGACTTTCGGACTCCGCTTTCCCGCGCCTTCGGACCAAGTGTCGGTCCATCCTCGAGGCCTCAAGACATCAGCAAACACTCTCAGACCCCCTTTGGGTCAAGCCTATCACGCCCAAGACCCCATTGGTCCCCTGTGTATAAGCACAGAGAGGATCGCTGTTTTACACCAAGTCTACAGTGGGTGAATGGGAACCATCCGCGGAAGCAGGTAATGTCCTTGTCTGTGGTTCCATCTTCGTTATGCTTGACATCTGCCTGTCCACTAGTGTTGATGGTAATCGAGTTCATGGTGCAGTCTGGATAGTCGTGAGCTCAGCGCTACTATCATCCACAACAGACATTGTGTCCAAATGTTGCTCAGCCTTGCCATCTGATTCATCACCTTCAAGAGGGGTGTCACCCAGTTTGGCAGCCATCATTTCATCCATTTTCTCAGGCACACGGGGCTCTGCAGGAGGGAGTGGGGGGTCGGTGACCCCAATGGACTCTCTATGCTCCTCTTCTGCATCAACCTCATGTGAACATTCCTCCTGCTGATCCTCATCTTCGACAGACGGCCGCCTTGCAATTCTTGGGCGCTTGCAATCTCGCGCAGGGGAGACCCCATCTGCAGGGATGGAGATGCAGATCTGAGGGCTGGCAAACTAGATATTCTGGATGGGGTTGGGAGAGGGGAATCTGCTCGCCAATGCATGTTTAAGGCTGTGGGTGAGCCAGACCCGAGCTGGAGCACCAGTGAAGATGGAGAGGCTAGGCAGGACGTGATGGCCAAGGGGTAGGGAGAAGGGAGGCGCATGACTGTGGTGAAGTATGAGGCAATGGAAAGCCTCCCCCCTGCTCCGCCAGCTGGCCGCTGGATACGTTAGGGGAACCAGACATGGCAAAGGATAGAGGCGGAGTAATAGGGGGAGGTGTACTTGTCGAGAATGATGTGTCACGTGGAATAAGGTCTGACAGTCTTGGAGCACTGTCATTGGCATCTGACTGTGGCGGATTAATGACCTTCTGGAGCTCTGCTTCCAAGTCCAGGTTAGACAAGGACACCTCTGACTGACCAATGGATAGATTTCTGGGGTCCAATGATGGGTCGTCGAAAGAAGAGAAAGAGAGGTCGGTAATGTCTTCCTTAACAGTCGGGACCGAGAATGGATCAGCGGTAGATAAGGCTATGTTGTACGCTATCAGATCAAGCTGGAAAGCAACAATTTAGACCTACTTTGATGTCCACTATGCACCCGAGCTTGTCGACAACCACGACAGTGTTCTTGATGATGCCTCCACGGTTGATGAGGTTGTTGAGCTGTGTGGCAAGCACGGCCTGGACAAAGTGCATGCCATCCGAGAGAATGATGCAGCACCTGTCGAGGAGTCTGGTATAGCCCGAGCCAAGCTCGTCAATTTCAGTCTGAGAGGCTTCACTGAGGTGGACACAGATACCTGCGGAGGAAGTTTCTGGAAGAGTATGGGTCGCAATCGATCAGACAAGGCTGATGGCCTGCCAGTTGACGACGTATCGAGATGGTGGTAACTGCCAGCAAATGTGGAAGGAGTGCCATCATGTTTCTTACGTTACAACATGATACGAGTTTATGACCACGTGTGACGTCCACCCGAGTCGATTTTCAGTTTCAAACTATCATCTGAACAGACTCAGAATACTCGAAAAAGAACATGTTACATTGTAAGCCTGAGGGTAACAATATAGACCATGAAAGTGGTAATCTACCAATGAAAAAACAACAATGCTCAGACTTCAGGAGATCCAGAAACCGCTGCAGTACAGTAGATCAGATAAATAGTTATATTCAAAGAAAAGAAACACGCACCTGCGGTGAAGCACTCCTGAAGAGAACTTGAAGTGCGGCGGTTGTGAAATGGAATACCATTCTTGGATATGTTGCGACGGATCAGTCTGATATCAACATTAACGTCTTCGATCCTATGCTGCACGACCTGCATTCTGAACCGATACAAATTTCCCAAGGTTTCTGACTCCTTGACGCTTGCACTAACGAGCTGGTGCTCAAGGCTACAAATGGCATGCTGAGAATGTGCAACCGCAAGCATGAGTTGCGTTTCAGTTTGTTAGAGTCTAAGTAATGAGGCAGGAATGCCCACTACATATGTTAAGTACAGTGTAAAATGAATGAACAAGAGATATACCTCAGTCACTGCCCAAGAGGTGCAAGGATGACCGAGGGAGTCGAAAAGAGAAAATAGGGCTTTGAACCCATGGGTGGAGATTCACTTGTCAGATGCCACAAAACTCCGAGGTGCTTTAAGCGATCCTAAAAGAGATAGAACAGAAATAAGGTAAAAACGTCAGAGTACCTGTAGGAGTTCCGGAGATGGAACTCTGACCAACTCCAGTACTAATCAAGTCCTAGGACTTAGGAGTTGGATAGGAGAGCCCTTAGGAGTTCTGGAGATGGAACTCCGACCGACTCTGGTACTAATCAAGTCCTAGGACTTAGGAGTTGGATAGGAGAGCCCTTAGGAGTTCGGAGTTGTTGTTTTTGACACAGTTTGCTCGAGCTCTTCACTGTCATCATCCACTTCGAAGCTCTGAGGACATATAAATTTGATAGAGCACTGCAGCTTGAATACCACTCACCTGGATTGTACCCGAGTTGTGGAGAACTTGAGGGGAATCGAGTTTACCATTTTGATTTCGCAATGGGGTGATAGTGGCAGTGGCAGGGAAAGCCGAGATCATGGAATGTCTAGGGAGCTTCAGCGCTCCGATGGCTAAAGGAGTCCCTTTGGTGGGGACAGCATCACTGATGCTGGTGCTGAGTCGAGAATTGAAACTACTGGGAGAGAAGAGGCCCGGTGTCGATGGCACTGTGAACGTCTCTGGATGGGTGAGTGAGCGAGGGACACAACGATCCAATTCCACCGACTGTGGCTCGTCCAGCATGATGGACCGGTGGCCCCGGCCCTGCTCACGCTCAGACTGGTCTGAGTCAGACTCAGAGGGCGGAATGTCAGCACTCAAGTCCTTGTCGGAAGTGGCCTGCGCAGTGGTAACAGGGTTGATAGACGAGTCAGCCATCGAAGTGAGGAGTTTAGAAACACCATACCTTCAGA
>JBBPMC010001204.1:0-12414 GCA_038090115.1 Strobilomyces echinocephalus
AAGGCATCCGAGAAATTCCATGGACTGCTTGCCGCAGATGACAAGACTTTTACTCCGTACACGGTATGTTTGGGTTTTATCCGTGCGCTATGGCACGTCTTATCCATCTCTTGAAGAACGGGTTTCATGAATTGCACAATGAACCTGGCGGAGTCAAGGAGAAGCTGATCGAGGAGTGTATCGCATGGGTAGAGGCCCATCTGTCTTCAGTTCCTGCTGCGAGACTATGATGTCCAACGCAAGTCATCGTGGAATCATAACATGGTTATAGGCTATATGCGTATCTTAATAGCCTGATGCCCCCGGTGCAGCATCTCCCTCTCGCCTCAACCGCAGCAATACCTCCTTGAATCGCGTGAGGTCGGTGGTGCCGGTGCCAGTCCGGGCGGTGGTTTTGCTTTGCGAGTTCTGGAGATCAATAATGTTACAGATGCGCTCCCAAGTGGTTCCCTTGGTGAGCGACGACCGAAGGTTCTCGAGGTAATCCGCCTCTTCATCCCTGTGAGCGTCGATACGTCATCAGCGATCCAAGGGGAAGGGAGACAAAGGACACACTTGTTTTCTCGAATCGATCGCTCCTTCTTAGCGGTATATTCTTCATAGAACTGATCGATGGCGGCCTCTGCCCGGGAGATGGTTTCCTGACGTTTTACTTTACTCGCTTCATCTCGCTGCTTGATCTCTTCCGCTTGATTCTCGCGCCATTCCCTGTCCGACAGCGCGTGAGTGAGCACATGCGCTGTTGGCGCCTTCATGCATGCCGTACCTGATGACCTCGGGTTCGTCCTCTTGGATCTGCTGGTTTAGAATGGGCGTCGAGGAAAACGCAGAGGGCTGAGGGCGGGGTGCGAACGGAGGAGCAGCGCCAAACGTAGGCTGCGCGGGCGGTGGCGACGACACCGTCTGCGAAAAAAAAAACCCCCGTCAGCGCCTCGCCAGACCAAACCCCCCGACCCGTGCTCAGGCGATCGCGTCCGCGCAAAGGGAGGGACGGAGGGAGGGGAAGGAAGGACGTACGTGCCCAGCGCCCAGTTCTGGGAACTGGTCCTCGAACTTTTCGATCTCGTCGTCGCCGGTGACCTTGACGTCGTGCGTGGCCTGTCGGGGAGGGCTGTCAAAGGCGTCGAAGGAGAAGGCGGCGGGGGGCGGCGCTTGGGCGGGGGCGGCCCGGAAGGAGGGGACGTCGCCTTCGCCGTCGAGCGAGATGTCTGGGAAGGCGGACGCGGCGCGGTCGTAGTCAAAGTCGTCCATGTGTCGTTTGACGGCAGAGCGCTCAGCGCTGCGTCGATTGGACCAAGTCACGTGATATTTGTCGGCTTCTGTTGGCATGAGCACCAGTTAAGAGCGGTGATCCCCACCGTGAACCCGAAAGCTCGACCGAGGCGGCGCGGAACGTTCAAGGGATATCATGATCCTCGCCCCAATTTGACCCGTACAATTCCGGCGAAAAAAAATCGCGTTTCTGCCAAGCGTCATACCCAACTTTTGAAAATTTCACGTCTCGATTAAGGTCTGCCAGTGCGGAGTACAATGGCTTATCTCGCGCCATGTACAGGGTCGTATGTGGTATTTTTCCCCGTGCAAAGTTAGTTTTATCTCGCGCTTTACACGGTGTTGTACGTATGCACTGACGTTTCATGTTTCGATCGAGGTCCTATCTCGCGCGGCCCGGGTGTGCGGGGTCGTATGTGCCGTGCGTGCTTGGCTCATGCAGCACGATCTCCGGCGATTCTGCAGAATATCAGTCCTGACTGAAACCACCGACCGTTCTTATGCTTATGTAGCCCGTCGCACGAGGACGTTTTTGACATCATTACTAGCACCGGCCGTACTACAATTGAGCTGGAAAATAATGTTTTGAAAAACGAACAGTAATATCATTCTAACTGCCATGATATTTGGATGACGTCGTTCTTCCAGCTCTTTCACCATCTCAAGCAGGGACCTCCCACAAAAGGCAGGCAAAGGACAGCGCACGTAAGTAGCACGGCGTCGGTGGTAACTCCCTGAAAGACACTTGGCAGCCTGGATCTCGCTGATGTGTTTGTCGCTTATACATAAGTTGCCAGCATATGGACGGACACATTATCCGGCTGTCGTCGCGATCAGTAGTAGTAGTGACAACGACGGTGATCCGACCCCGGAGTGAGTGCAGATATACTACATCGTATGCTGTTTAACATAATGCTTAGCGACGCGACTAGCCTGAAGAAAATTCTCCGAGTCCATGCCTCCAGTCTATGACGATTTTACGCTCGCCTAGTTGACACTCGAGATACCTCGGTCAAGTATTTCGACGAGTGAAGGTACTTACCAGCAGGCGAAGTGATTTGTGAAGACGTATCAGAAAAGAAGCATTTGTTGAGCCGAAGGAATCACAGAGAAGATAATAAAATGTACCCCTAACCCTCGCCAAGAGTCACTGGCAGCAATAATCTCCGCGACCCTGGCAAGCTACGGGTAAAAAGCGATACACGGTAGTCAACACACATGGAAACCTGGGGTTACTTGTCTTTCTGAAGTCGAGTTGCTAGGCTGTAAGTCTCACTAGCACAGAGAACACCAACGCAGCGTCGTTTGACTCTCGCGATCAAGGGATATACAAGGCAAGGCCCTTTCCAGTCTGAGCGCCTGCAAGTTGCAACGGTGCGAATCTTGCTTACGGAACTCAGTGGAGAACGTCGGCGGTCACCTCCGGTCATCCAGCCTGGCAATTAATTGGCCAGCTAACAAGGTTCAGGGTTCGGTGGGACAATATTTGTATTATTGCGAACACATTGGAGAGCGCTTGCTCAATTCAGTTGAGAAAAATCCAAGTTGGCCAAGGACGCTGGCCGAGCAACGGGCAAATTAAACATGTGAGGTAAGCAGCGCGAGGCTCAAGCGCGGTTATTGATCGGACAGTGGAACGCTGAACCTGAATGATCGCCCAGGGCCTGATTCAAATCGAGTGTCTAGTTGAAGCGCTCAAGCTATATAATGGCTTCAAGACGAAGGGTCAGTCATACTATTCACTGAGTTCCACATGAGAACCAACCAGGACAGAGTCGATTTTTTGGCCAATACTCCCTCTTCATTGTCGTCTGCCTCTGAGTCCACGCTCTACTCTCCAGGGCCAACATTCTCACAACCTTTGACACCTTACCTGGGCCCCTCACGCGCACCTCGATGGCTGGTCCCATCACTGATGCCGTGCGCTGACCCATTTACTTGTCCTGAGTCTTGTTTGCTTTGGGACCCAGACCCAGACTCGTGAGTAGTAGGGATCGTGATTTACTCGTTGTTGAAACGTTGACACGCGGCAAGCAGCCAGACGATGCCAGCTGATCATTTCGCGGTTCAAAGCACCAGGTAGTTTGTCGGTTGCGTCCTTCTGGCACATTCATTATTGATACTAATGTAGTAGCCTACCTGACCTGTTGGACACAAGAAAGTGGTCTCCAATGCCGAGCTTCGTGAGCCCGCCGGCAGAATTACAACTCCAGTTGATGTACATGAAGCCTGGCGCCCTCTCTGAGAGTGTGTAATTCTATTGTGTGGTATTTCATTCGGTAACACTGTTCAAGATGCCCACTATGGTCTCATGGAGACATCTGCTTCCGGCCTTCATCCGGCACGTAGTATGGCACTACAGTCACAGCAGATGATTACACAACCTGTTCCCGGGTTGAGGTTGCCCGAAATCATCAGCTCTATGGAGCACCACCACACGCATCTTGGGTCGACTGTCAGTCTTTCCTCATTTGACTGCATTGCACCATTACTTACTTGAATATCAGTGGGACCACTCGAGAAACAAGGAGAACCCTTTGACTATGATTTATCGGCCTCCAGAGAACAAGGGCTCCAGTCGAAGACATTCCGAGCGTGCTTGTGCCGTTAGCGTTCAAGGGCTGTGGGTTGACGAAGACGATCTTCGCTTCGGCGGCAATGACGGTATGATTGTTGTCCACAGATGCCTGTGGGCAGCGTCAAGCGACCCTTGTGGGATGTGGATCATCGGCTCCAGGACTCGTATCGGCTCTCACATCCGGAGGTGGCACGGCCAACAGGGGCTTGCGAACAGAAAAACGGAGTGCCTGTGGGACGGGTGCGGAAGTACAATGCGGAAAGACTCGGTGAGCCGTCATGTCGCGAGCGTTCACCTCGAAGAGGCCTTCCACTGCCAAGGGTGCGACCGGGAATTTGCCCGCGAGGATGTGTACAATCAACACGTCAAGGACAGCGAGAGGTGTACAGGCGCGAGTGCTGCCGTCGTGTATGGGACAGAGTGTAGGCTGATTGAGACGCGCCAAGCGTTGCATCGAGGAGGCGCAGTGCGGTATGCAGATTAATATTGTTGAGACCTTACGAAGTTGTCGTAATTCGTTGTTTCACCATCTCCATCTAATGTACGTGTATCGTCTTGTTCCCAGACATAGAGCCTGAGCGGCGATAATGACTACACTTCGTATTCCGCCATATTCGACGTACACAGACCCGGCCAAGGCGAGCAGCTACCGACGACGCCTTCCAAGACTCAGACTAAACAGGGGCTGAGAGGTGAAGACTGCCCATGTCAGAATGCGGTGGAAATATAGCCCAGCTCAGTCAGAGGAAGTTTGCCGAATTTGGATCACGTTATGTTGCGATTTGTACCATGCTTTCAACGCACTGCCCTAAGTGAGGAAGATCGAAACAACACTGCATTTGTGCGGCGACGAGAATGCTAAGTATTATATCTGTATTGACATCAGAGAGGGTACGATCGTTGCAAGCAACAGGAGTCGTCGTACCCAGGTCGATACATAATCGATAAAACATTTAAGTGGAGGTAAATTCCCGAAGTTGACCGAGCAGGTTAATTGTCACTGGTGATGGAGAACAGCGGCGCAACGACGTTTGGCGGCATCCGCGGGTCTAAACAAGAACGTCGGACGTCGAGGACCAACCAAACGTGATTAAGACAGGAGTCACGGTTCAACACGAGCCAAAGACGCAACAACGGCTCTGGGGGCGTGTTCAGAGACCGCTGGAATGTTTACCGTAATAAATTGGTGTTGTAGTCACCGTACGAGGAACCACCTGACTACATTGACCTTTATTGGGGCAAATCAGGAATTATGATATGAGACGAGGGGAAAGGACGGTACCGGCATACAGATGGGGAGTGGGGGAAAGAGCAAGTTCGATACGTCACAGAGAGGGACGTTCTGGCGGTGAGTAGTCAAGCGATGAGACCGCTATGAGGTCTCAGTGCGGCACATCGGATCTGGTCATCGGAAATGCCCGCGGGAAGCTGGAACGGGACCCTAGCCTACCAGTAAGTAGTCCTCGCCTATCACTCCTGCCACCGAATGACATACAGGAGCCGCATCTCCGCAGATTGACCGCCGACCAGTGTCAAGATAACAACACCGCGGAATGCCGCTGGCACGAGTTGGTAGCCAATCATAGGACATATATTTAAGTCACCTGAACCCTGTTGGTAGATTGGCCAAACTGCCGCCTGCCATGGGTACCCTGGCTTGCGAAAAATCTGTGACGAAAATGGTATCATATAGCACTCGCAGGCGCGAGCCTAAATGGCGATAAGGAGGTAGAGCAAGTACCAGAATTAATTTCGCCGTTCACATCGGGTGCTCGACACAAGATGGAGTCAAGAGTCAAGTAAGCTGCTTAGTCAGCGTCCAAAAAGTTACACTTGCGTTACGTGCCCGAGTGCGAACACATGCTTCATCGCTAGTACCAATAACCTGAAGTGAGTTGTTTCCGACGGGCCTCGAACCTGAACCCCTCCTCGCGTGGCTTCTTAACCTTCTCCACCCAACGGTGGTCCGCTTTAGCTACCGACGCATAATGCACTCCATGTTCGATGCTCTTGATCTTGCTATCGTGTCTGCGCCGCGCGTCCAGGTGAGCGGCACGAACGAAAAGCGGGGACATGAGAACACGCACGAAGACATGTGAGACTGGACTTCGCGGTGATTTTTCGCGCTCCCCACGCGCGGAATGCACAACAGGCAACGCGACGTGTACGGCGTCGCTGACTTCTCCTGGATCCGCTCGGCGGTTCGTATCTGGGTCATGTCTGCCGCGTCGTCGACGCGCTTCCATCTGGGTCGATCGCCCCACTGATGTTGGTCGTGGCTATGCCACGCCTGTCGGGCATACGTTCAGTTCCACAGCTCGTCATGCGTGGAAAGAGCACGTACCGCTTCCTCCCAATCATAGAAACGTCCGCAGCATTCCAGTCGAGCATCCTGGCGATTCATGTCTTCCGCCGTGGCCACATTTGGATCAAGTCCGCATGCATGGACGACGCGGGCAGCCTCCTCCACCCATCTGATCTGGAATCGATCCCGGATAGACCCGCTACGTCCCGAGTCATCCTCACCTTCCTTTGGATATTTGTGATCACACATGGAAACGAAGAATATCTCTGGATGGGTGAAGAGTCCTTTTCCCGTTTCACGGAATAGTGCACAGGCAAGACGGAATTTGTCTGCGGGTGCTTTGAGCGATTCCGGACTAGTTGCATCATTCGATGCTGCCATTTGATCATCACCGGCGTCGTCGAGCGGTAGCTGCGGGGGGATTTGAACAAGTTCGGCAAGTTCGGCGTCGAGCTTCTCCCTCCACTCGTCGACTAGCCCGGGTAGTTGGGCGAACGCGGATTCAAACAATTCGCCTTCCTCGTAAGTTCCTTCCGGCGCCCTGATGATGTCTCTGAAGGGAGTGAAACAAGCGACATCTGCAACATGTGGAAGAAGCTCAAACGATGGTGCGTTCTGTGATTTCACGTAGGTGTTGTACTCGCGCGCCAACGAATGTCGGCGTGATTGGAAAACAGTTTTTTCTAAACGTTGAAGTCGAAATTGGTTCATGGTCTCTACCAAGTCGGGCCCGATCTGGTTCCATTCTGCCGGATCAATCAACGCTAGATCGGTATATCCCATTTGGAAACGAAACCTCTGTCCGTGAGCGGCTTAGACGTGTTGAAAGGTGATATCCGCGAATCTCGAATGGCGTAGGGTTCAACATATTCGATGTCGGGTTTGTAACCCAGCTGCTCGAGACGCTGAAAAATGCTACACAGCGAATGAAGAAATGGTCGCTGTCAATAAATAGAGCTAACCTTTCTTCTCGTTTTAGCCGAAGGGGTAATTCTACATTCCGCTGCCAAACTTCGCATTTATGTGCATGCTGTTGAGGGATTTAGAGATGTAATATACGGAAAATGCTTCAGACGAACATTGCATATGACTAAGAGCCGCTCTTGCCTGTCAATCAGAAATTGATTCTTGTCGGAGGAATGCTTATATGCTTCCATGAACAATTCCATCTGCTCCTTGTCGACCCAAAATGGTTTTGCTGCAGCCAGTTCAGCACCATGGCGTCCAAAGTCATGTCACATACCTCGCTTGATAGTGAGCTGTGCAGCACCCAGGACATACTTGTCCTGAATGATCTGAGGGCACGAAGAGATATGACAAAGCCTAATTTCGTCGAGCAGGAGTAACAAAACATCAATGAGACCATACCGTTGGGCACTGCATTCTGGACAATATCTACGGCGCATTTCCCAAAAAGGCCTGGAGGCATATTTCCCGCATCCCTGCGCGACGTCTCATCTCACACGTTTCCAACGATAATGAGACTACTTATACGTACGTGGCAGCGAGGACGAAAAGCGAGATCGGTGTATTCCCATTCGGTCAAGTCGGCTGGACAGTCTGGAAGACCACGGAATTTCCTTCGAGCGGTCTTCAAGACGAGATCTGAGAACATTAAATACTCCTTAAAACGTTTGCAGGTGCATGCAAAGCTCAGGAGATCACTGGGGTTGGTCTGTGTGGCAATCTATTGTCCTTTAGCACACCAATGCTGTAGCAACAAGATATGTAAATGCACATACGAGCAATAGTATATCCAAGTTCAATTTCCATGGCTCCCCATGGTGCAGCGTCGTCGCGTCACCCCGCATTGTGGATAGAGATCTAACGAAAAGGGGCTATATATCCCCAACGGCAAAACCCGAAGATCCATACTTGTAATGGTGGCTATGCGCGCCTTCTCCATGCCACTCAACATTCCCGGCCTACTTGCACCTTTTCAACTCGTCTGGAACCCACGCATCGTGCTCCCAAATGTCATAGTCGGAGGTCAGCATAGCGTGCATATGTTTTTGCGTTGAACCGACGATGTTCTGTTTGCTGCAGCAAGATATTCGCCAGCTTGACTTTTTAGCGCTTCGGAAAGCTGGGTATCGTGGTGCAGTCTTTGACAAGGACAATTGTCTGGTGAGTCGTTGGTCTTTTTTGCAAACGGCACACATCTAACCTCGCGTGGAGACGATACCCTACAAAGATCGGCTGGTGCCACCACTCGAGGTCGGGCGGGCTGACGGTACGAGTTGATCATTGCTCATCGTTCACCCCAGGATGCGTGGAAGGAATGCCGGGAGGCATTCGGCGAGGGGAATGTTCTCATCGTGAGCAATTCAGCCGGCACGAAGCACGACGCAGGCCTCGTTCAGGTATGTCGTGGTAATCAAGCCGGTAAAGCTCTTGTTTGATATATTCGTAGGCCGAATCCGTTTCATATCATCTCTCGGTTCCCGTATTGCGACACGACTCGCTGAAACCTGGCTACTCGTGCATTCGATCGATACGTGGCTATTTTTCGACGCTTCGAGATCCGATCAAGGACGAGGAGTTGGTGATCGTTGGAGACCGGATATTTACGGACGTCGTGATGGCGAACCGAATGCGCGGACGCCCGGTGCGGGGGGCGAGCGTGGAAAAAGAAGAGAGAAGCGGACCGTTGGCGGTCTGGACGAGCGGTGTGTGGCAGAGGGAGGCTATGATGGTTCGGTGGTTGGAGAAGAGGGTGGTAGACATGGTCGCACGCTGGACCCACGAACGACCTGCTTTCCAGGACGCGTTCGCGAAGGCAGTCGCCCCCCAACGCGAGGAGGAGACCGTCTTTTCTCGTGCCGTGAACTATGTACGCAGAAGGAAATGACATAGCCACGTGGGTTTGTTAGTTCGTCCGCTTCGCTGCATGCTCGGGTTGTATGCCTCGTCCATGTCCCTCAGCGTCGCCCGCCATTGCGCGGTGCTGGCCCCTCCCCGTCTTCCTCTGACTCTCCGCCCGGCCCGGCCCGCTCGGTTTCGCTCTCTCCGCCCCGTCGGCGCTGTCTCGCACGCTCCCCGACGCCTCCTCGCCACCGTCCCGCAACCCGCCCAGCGCTCCCTCCTCTCCCGTTTCCTCCCCCAGACATTCCGGCCCTCCCCTGGCTCAGGCTCGTCCTTCCGCAAAGTCGTCGCACTCGCCAAACCTGAAAGAAAACCGCTCTTTCTCGCCGTATGCCTTCTTCTCGTCTCGTCCTCGGTCGCCATGACCATCCCGCTCACCGTCGGAAAACTCATCGACTTCTTCTCCGCCGACGATCCAGTGGGTCCCTTCTTCGCCTCGTCTTGCTCCGCGGTCGGAATCTGACTCCGTGCGTAGTACATACCGTTTGGTCTCTCGATCTATCAGGCGTCGGGCATACTCCTCGTGGCTTTCACTACCGGTGCAGCCTGCAACGCTGCAAGGTCGTTCCTCATGCGCATGTCTGGTATGTCTCCGTCGCTCCCTTGTTTCATATCTCGTCCCGGTCTGAGGACCGAATAACTGACACTCTCGTGCTTCGAGGTCAACGGATCGTTGCTCGCCTGCGCGAACGCACCTTCGAGGCCGCACTCCGTCAAGAGGTCGAGTTTGTCGAAAAGGGCGAGGGAGACGTGCTGAGCAGACTCAGCGCCGACTCGAGCATCGTCGGTGAAAGGTGAGCACCGCCGTCCATGTATGCTGCGACCGACCGACGCGCGCCGATATAGCATCACGCAGAATCTCTCAGACGGACTTCGTGCCGTCATCATGTCTTCTGTCGGACGTGCGTGTGTTTCAGGTCTGATCGCGCAATGGCTCATCGCCTTATGCAGTCGGTGCCATGTTTTATCTCTCTCCGACCTTGACTGTGATGATGCTTGGCATCGTCCCGCCAGTATCGCTTGGTGCAGTGAGTTTCGCGATGTGGGCCTCGTGCGCAATTCACCTTGCTGTCTCTAGGTGTTCTATGGTCGATACCTCAAAAAATTGTCCAACCAGTCCCAGGAAGCGGTAGGGGAGATGACCAAGGTCGCTCAAGAGTCTCTCGCTGCTCTACGAACGGTCCAGGCCTACAATGCCAACGCCCAAGAACAAGCCAAATTCCGCGACCGCATCAACCAGGTCCTCGCTCTGGCGCGCAAAGAGGCCGTCGCGTCTGGCATCTTCTTTGGTAGCACGGGCTGGAGCGGAAACATGACCATCCTCGGACTGTTGGGATATGGTACGTTTTGGGCCTAAAGCGAGGCGATTTCGCTGATGATTGGTTAGGCGGCACGCTCGTCTCGCAGGGGGCGATCACCGTCGGAGACTTGACTAGCTTGCTACTCTATACGGCGTACGTTGGAAACGGGTTGCAGATGCTCACGTAAGAATCTTTCCTTGATCATTCTTCTCGTTGGTTGACCTCAGCCGTCCAGCGGGTTTTTCGTGCGTGTTCTCGCCTGCGTTCTACACGTCGTCACGGTGTGGCTCACGATGCATCCCATCTAGTCTTCGATCATGCGTGGGATCGGTGCTGGCACGCGGATCTTTGAGCTCCTTGATCGCAAGCCTGCGATTATGCCGAACCAAGGAATCGAGCTCGACCCGACCCGACGTGGCGTCATTCGGTTCGAGAACGTAGGGTTCGAATATCCGAGTCGGAGAGGAATGCAGATCTTAGATGACTTTAATATCGAGATTGGCGTTGGCGAAAACGTGGCGATCGTGTACGTCCCTGCCTATATCTTGCACATATATGGCTGAGTCCATGGATGGCGTAGTGGTAAGAGCGGTGGAGGCAAGTCCTCGGTGCAGTCGCTCCTCCTTCGGTATTACGATCCCGTGCGTGGCAAAGTCACGTTTGACGGGCAAGGTGCGTCTGTTTGCGTTTGCGTCCTTGCCAACGGTTCGGAACGGTTGCATAGACATCCGCGAATTCAACCCGAGTTCGTGGCGGAACATTATTGGCATCGTGCCGCAGGTTCGTCCCCTACTTGAATCCCTTTAATCATTTATTCATCCCGCTGTCGGCTCAGGACCCCGTCTTGTTTACGGGCACGATCGCGTCCAATATCGCGTTTGGAAATGCGACTGCGACGCGCGAGGAGATCGAGCACGCCGCCCGCCTTGCGAACTGCGAGTTCGTCTGGGGAATGCCCAAGGGGTTCGATACAGAGAGTGCGTACTCTCATACGACCAATTCTACCTGGGTTGACGTTCTCACGACAGTCGGGCGACAGAGCCTGAGCGGTGGTCAGCGCCAACGCCTGGCCATCGCACGCGCGCTCCTCAAACGCCCCGCGATCCTCGCGCTGGACGAAGCTACGAGCGCGCTGGACGCGACGAGCGAGCACCGAGTCAACGACGCGATCGACAAGATCTTGGCGCAGAGACAGACGACGTGTTTGATCGTGGCGCACCGGCTGTCGACGATCGCGCGGGCGGAGCGGATCGTGGTGCTCGAGGGTGAGTCGTGCTTTGGGTCGTCGTCGGTGCGAGACTGACGCGCAACGCAGACGGACGGGTGTCCGAGTCGGGGACGTACCGCGAGCTCGTGGGGCGCAAGGACTCGCGGTTCCGAGCGCTCATGGCGGCGCAGTTGAGCGCCGCCGAGGCGGGCGTCGTGTCGTGACGATAGACAGCATTAGACGTATTTATTCTGCGCTCTCCTTCTTCGGCAAGCTAGCTCATCGGAAACACGGAAAGCGGGAACGCGTACATCACACTCGATTTCTTCTAGTCGAGCTCCATCGTCGACTGCGTGGTCGGTGGGGAGCCTCGTGTTCCGCTCGGTCGACCGGCCTTTACCGTCAACACACGTCGGTCGCCACCGGTTCCTGACTGTTTTCGGTTCCAATGGCATTCGAACGGACAATAAACGAACGATCCCCTCTCATGCATGGCCAACGCCTGGATCACGTATAATTATTTCGGTGGTCGTCAGGTGAACAACGGTCCGTGGCAACGGCTCCGAAGAGGATAATCGGATCGCCCGTTCCCGACGAGAGCCAAGGGGCGGGAACATGGCGTTTCTGTGATGCCTACCTACCCTGGTTCCGTCGCTTGCACATGTCCAGGAGACGGGATCCTCGTTCGGGTCGTCGGACCGACTTGCTGTTAACCGTGAACGGTAGTCGTGCCTCTAACCTAATTCTCGTCGAACGTGTGTACCCGCTTCGTACGTAGTACGCCGGCTTTGACGCGGTGCCTGGTCCTGACCCTGTGTGCTGACAGTGATCCCGCGCGGGGTTATCGATATCCGGGATAATCGGCAAACGGGCTGGGGCGGGCATC
>JBBPMC010001205.1:0-12413 GCA_038090115.1 Strobilomyces echinocephalus
TCGACGTCCATGCTGTCGATGCTGTTCTGCCCAAACGGCCGCCGCAAGCCCTTGCCGTCCTTTTGCCGCTCCTGCACCTCTCGTAGGGTCGCCTGGTACGCCCTCTCGTGCTCTTCGTTCTCGATCTGCACCGTGACGGCGTGCGTGGCAGCCTCGCCGAGCCCCTGATCGAGCTCAGACAAGACCGTCGCCGTGGTCGTCGCCCTGCCCGCCCACGGTCAGCCAGAACCAGCGAGACAGAGAGGGGGCACGCACCAGTTTCGCAGCGCCTGCAACATGCTCTCGAGTTTGCCGGGTTCGAGGTCCCGGCCCATCGTGTACTCGACCTCGAGCTGTTGCTCCTTTTGGTCGAGTTTGCCGCGGAGGACGTCGAGGTAGATGGCGTCGATGATGAGGTCTTCGAGCTCCCGGATCGTCGCCACCTGGAGCTCCTCGAGGAGCAGTGCGTAGGGGAGGATCTGCGGGTGGTCTGAGCGGAAAGGTACACAGGGGGGTCAGGGTCGCACATGACGTTCCGTCGCGAGGGAGGCTATGGTGAGGTACTTGAGTTTGGTGATCTGGGCTTGATTGAGCTGCGGGAGCGCGTCCTTGTGTTCTGGGGTGAGGAGGTCAGTGGCGATCGAGGGGCCACGTAGTGTAGGAATCGACCTAGGTAGTCTCTGAACGTGCGGTAGGAAAAGAGCTGAAGAAGAGAGAAGAACGGGGCATGCTGCTCGCTGGCGGCGAGCTGTTGGACGGTCAGCGTGTGCGGTGGTCGCGGCGAGGGGACGTGCCTCTTGTATGTTTGGGAGCTCGAGGAGCTCTGCAAAGACGAACACGCCGGGCGCAGAGGTGGCATCCTGGACGAGTTTCGCGGCTGCGGCGCCCTTTGCGGACTTGGAGATGAGCAGGAACGGTTCGAGGCTGGCCATGGTGGGCGTTGTGGAACGAGCCGACTTTGGTTGTCACCAGCCATGTCGTCTGCAGACGATCTCACCGCCGCCGACGTCGACCAGGCCATCCGCGTCCACGTCTGCCCCGCCCAGGCCTCCTACTTTGCCGGCGAGCAGTTCGCCGTCACCATCACGTTCACCAACACCCGCTCCCCAGAGTCCCCCAAGGTCAGACACACTCACAGACGGGGCGTGCACTCCATCAGCTCGGCGCCCCTCGCACGGCCCCCGACGTCCCCAGGCATACCCCGTCCAACGCCCCTCGCTGCCTCCGTCAGCCATGCGCGCGACGTCCCCGCCCGCAAGAGACTGATCGGACAGGGCAAGTCCGACATGTCCCTCGTCCTCGAGCAAAAGCGGCGATCCCTCCTCGAAAAGTCCAGGTCCCTCTCCATCGACATCCCCGCGAGCGACCTCCCCAAGCCCGCCGAGCCCCCCGACGACGGCGCGTCCCGGTACGTGCGCGCCTACAACGAGTTCTCCGACCCAGGTGCGTATGCCCGGAACCCGCCTCGCTCGCCCCCTCACGCAGCGTCCAGCGCCGACCATGACCCCGTCCACGTCCACGTCCTCGCTGACGCGCAGCCCCGACTTTCAGCTGCCTCCACACCACCCGCACGCGCGCAAGCAGTCGGTGACGGACGTGCACATTCACGTCAACGAGGTGCAGCAGCCCTCACCTCGGCTACCGTTCCCCGCGAGCACGTCCGGGTCGACCTTTACCCTCGCCCTGGACCCTATCGCGGAGACGCCCACGACGCCCTACCCAGGGACCCCCCTCCCGCGTTCCCCGTCGCTGACCGACGCCCCCCTTCCGCGCCGCCCACCCCAGCTCTGCCTTGGCCACGGACCCCCACCCCCACACGCGCTACGCAACGGCGCCCTGGTCGCCTCCAACTCGGAGCTCATCCTGTACTCGTACGCCCAGCTCCTCGGCACGGTCTCCATCACGCCCCTCCCAGGCGTGACGATGATCCCCGAGCACGCGCACGCGCTGGCCGCGCTCCGAAGGAACCTCGCCAAGCGCACGGTCGTCGGCGGGGGGAGCATGGACATCGCGGCGCAACAGACGCGCCCGCGACGGCACGGTCGGTCGGCGTCGTTGACGAGCAGCTTTTTGGCGCTGTGGTCGCCTGGGGCGCCGTCGCCGTCTTTGGCGCCGGGCCGGTCCCGAGCGTCCTCGGCGTCTTCGGGGCCTGTCAATGGGCAACAGAACGGGATCGGGCTCGGACTGATCAACGGCGGGGGCGTGGACGAGGAGGTCGACCCTGACGCGCCACTTCCCACGTTCGACGTGCAGCCGGCCATGCTCGCCGTGGACCTGCTTCTCGGTCCGGGCGAGTCCCGCACATGTGAGTGAGCTCTCGGTGTCGAGTGGGGGACGCGACGCTGAGCGACGGGGCAGACACGTACACGGTGACGCTCCCGGACAACCTGCCGCCGACGTTTCGGGGACGTGCGCTCAAGTTCTCGTACGAGCTGGTGATCGGGACGTGCCGGGCGAGCGCGTCTGCGATGCGGTCGATGAGCAACCTCGGGCCGACGGGCGCGAACAGCATCAGTCGAGTGATGAAGGTGCCGATACGGGTGTACAACCACGTCGCGGGTGAGACTCGTCTGCTGGATCTGTCGGTCGGTCTCACGCGTCGCGTCTCACAGTGGGCAGGGTGCCACGGCCGTACGACCTGCTGTGGCCCGTGGGAAGGCGGGATCACTCTGTGAAGACGGCACCCAAGGTGGTCGAGGGCGCGGGGAGAAAGGACGGATCACAAAGTGGGTGCGAACAGACGTCATATGACGAGGATCTAATTATGGGTATAGACAGGGACGGGTCACGTTCCCTGGACGAACTACGCGAATATGGACGGCGCCTGGGGTCGTTGCCAGGGCCCGAGGGGATATCGCCCGTGCAGACGGAATTCGGCGACGGGGACGGGACGCTGACGGGATGCAGAGAAGCGGTGGAGATTCTGACGCGGAACCCAAAGAAGGGTGAGTGGGTTCTGGACTGGGGCGGATCGGACGGCTGACGGCGGACGTCGAGTGTCGTACGACGTGAACAAGGACGGGGTGAAGGTGGCGGTGCTGACGATGGCCAAATCGGGGTATCGACTTGGAGAGACGGTGCTGGGGGTGGTCGAGCTGAACGAGCGACGGGGACGGACGCGGGTGCTGTCGGTGGGTGTTTGCGCGGGGAATTCGCGCGCGGTTTGGCTGAGGGGTTTCCGCAGCTGTCTGCGATGCTGGAGTCGCAAGAGACGCTGCCGGCTGGGATCGCGTCCGGGGGGAATCTGCGACACATGCGGCGGGTGCACGCAGAACACCACGCTTCGCAGGTGTCGTGCGTGCTGCGGACGACGTTCTCGCTGGACATCCCCTCGGACGCGAGCCCGGCGTTCGAGGTGGCGCTGGGTGCGGGGGTTGCCGGCGGGCTGCTGTGGCGGGTGCGACTGTCCCTGCTGGTCGCGGTGGCGGGCGAGACGAGCGGGCTGAGGCAGATGGGACGGGCCGGGCCGGCGGGGGAGTGGGGCACGCCGTACAGGGCGTATGCGACGATTGGGCCCAAGGAGCGGACGGAGCGGACGCGGACGGCGAGCACGTGGACGGGGTATCTGGCGCGGTCGCTGCTGGGGGGGGAGCACCAGGAGGAGGAGGAGGACTCGGGGTGGACGGACGTGGCGGCCGAGACGGTCGAGTGCGAGGTGCCGATCCGGGTCTGGCCTGGGAACACGGCGTTCAACGCGATGGAGGTCCAGTTTGAGCTGTAGCTATTACACGATCATGCCCTCGAATCACCACCTTGCCATGGACCCCCGCTTCCCGTCCACGCTCGAGGACGACGAGTCCGAGGCCCTCTCCGACACCTACGACGACTACGTCGGCCCCTCTGCCCGCGGCCGTCCTTACGCCTCCGATCTCACTCGCAGCAGGTCCCAGTCCCTCGCCGCCACCTCCCGCCCCGGCCCCATCCCCAGCCCCTTCCAGAACCACGCCCTCTGGTCAGACCTCTCCAGCCCCCTCAACGTCCCCCGCTACCCCCACCCGGGCGCGAGCCGGTATGCGTCCCCCCCAGCTCCCCCTCGAGCGACGTCCCTGATCGTCCCCAGGCATGCCATCGATCCCTCCAACATGAGTCCCTTTGTCCGCGACGTCGGCCAGATCCTCCTCGACGACGGCGCAGCCCTCCGCCAGCTCTGGGCTGGCATGAACCCCCCCAAGGACGAGCACGGCGGCGGCGGCAGTGGCACCACCAGCCGTCGACACAGCGTCTCCGTCGTCCAGCCCCGCAGACCCGTCGTCGGCTTCAACGCCCCCGGCAACGACCCCCACGACGACCATCGCCCGAGCGTCTTCCACGCCCAGACCTTTGGCGCACGCAGCGGCCTCATGCTCTCCGACGACGACCTCGCCGCAGACCTCGGATCCCTCACCATCAAGGACAGCCCCGGCCCGTCCTCCTCCACCCACCCCCCGAGCCAGCCCTCGTCCCTCCCCATATACGCTCCCATGTCCCGCAGCCCCCCCACCTCTGACCGCCTCTCCCCGTACAACCTCAACATCCCCACCGGCACCTCCTTTGCCTCCCGCGGCCAGCACTTTGGCTCCCCCAGCGACAGCGGCCTCTCCGCCGCCGGCAGCCCCCCTCGTTCCCACTTTGAGCAGCAGCTCATCGACGCCAAGGCCCAGTACCTCCAGAGCGGCAACGGCTCTGCGTCCCAGCAGCAGCCCCAGCTCACCGCCCGCTTCATTCCCGGTCAGGGCATCCAGTACTTGCCCTTGCACTCCAGCAACGGTGGCGCCTCGTTTGGCCGCGCTGGGCAGACTACCATGCCTTCGCCGTTGTCCCCGACGAGCGCGCGTGCGGTGCATCCCCAGCAGCCCCCGTTTTACCCTCAGCAGATCCAGCGCCGTCCCTCGGACGCCCCGCTGCCCAGCATCAACGACCTCGGCAAGGGCGTCCCACTCTCGTCCGTCCCCGCCTCGTGGCCGCTCTACATCGTCGAGTTCAAGGCCGGGCGCACCGACCTGTTTTACCTCACCGACCTCAGCCTCGAGATCCGCGTGGGCGATCTGGTCATCGTCGAGGCAGACCGCGGCAAGGACTTGGGCAAGGTCGTCAACGACACCATCACCCTCGAGGAGGTGGAGGCGTTTCAGCGGGAGCAAAAAGAGCGCGTGGGATATGGGGACAGCGGGCCGCTCAGTCCCGGCGGCCAGGGATCCAAGAAGGAGATCAATCCAAAGATGATCTATGGCAAGGCACAACCTCAGGATACACAGTACGTCGCCCCCGCGTCCCCCCGGGGGGGCTGGTCGAGCTCACGCTGCGTTTCCAGACATCTCGTTACCAAGATCCAGGACGAAATGAAGGCTCTGCAGTTGTGTCAGAGCAAGGTGCGTCAAAAGAAATTGCCCATGGAAGTCGTAGACGCGGAATATCAATGGTGCGTCCCACCGTCGTTGGCGCACGGACGCCGCTGACGACGCCCAGGGATCGACGAAAACTGACGTTTTACTTTGTTGCGGAAAAACGCATTGATTTCCGAGAGCTCGTGCGAGAATTGTTTCGGTGCGTTTCGCGTTTCACTCGTGACATGGTCTCGTGTTCATGATGCGCCCAGTCTGTATAAAACCCGAATCTGGATGGCGTCTCTTCAGGGACCTGGTGGATACGAACAGTAGCAGCTGCGTGCTGCTCCGATGCTCAACCGACTGAAATATCGAACGAATCGCCTGCATGCTTCATCTTGACACTTGTTCGCGCCTTCTCACCCGTTTTTCATCTAGATATGCACTTTTTTTTTTCGTTCGCGGATGCTATCTAGCCCAGCCTAGACCCCGTTGTAATTGTACCCCTCAAACCCATATTTATTGCGGTCTCTGCGCCTTTTGATGTTCTTTTACTTACCCAAGGGTCCTCGCTATGCGCGGGCTCTTCGTCCCTTCGTCGTCTCCCCCTTCTTACCCCAGCGATGAAGACGATCTCGTCGACGGCTAGTCTTTGCGGCGCCTCCTTGTATGATGATTACTGTACACCACGTATATACTGCCCGCTCTCGGTGTGCGGAGGTACATGAGCATGGGGCAAAT
The DNA here is from genome assembly GCA_038090115.1 of Strobilomyces echinocephalus. NCBI lineage: Eukaryota > Fungi > Basidiomycota > Agaricomycetes > Boletales > Boletaceae > Strobilomyces > Strobilomyces echinocephalus. The sequence continues at coordinate 6,024 of JBBPMC010001205.1, forward strand.
CATAAAAACGTAAACAAGGTAAAGCAGACGGAAACGCTCGGATCACTGCGCGATGTGGGGGAACGCGTGGGTGTGGGGAATCGGACGATCAAGGAAACGGGGCAGAGGGCGTATGGCGGATTACGCCGACGTGCTCGTTGCGCCCACGCTGGGATGCGCTCCGATCTCACCGCCGGCGCTGACTGTACGCTCGGCGGTGACTGGGGGGAGAGAGCCGTCAGCATCTCGACGGTAGTATGAACGCGAAAGAGCGCAACGAACCCCACGTCCGACGGTCCATCGGACACTGCTGTTTCGACGCGGGCGTCCCTAACCACTTGAGCAGACAGTGCATGTGAAAGATGTGACTGCATTCACCCCAGACTCGTCGAGAGCGTCAGCACGCGCGCGCGCGCCGTGACTCAGGGACGCACTCAACGGACAGTCCTCGCCGGGCATCTTGCACGAGGGGCAACAGCCTTCGTAGGGGACGCGACAGATACCGCAGACGTCGTCGTCGTCGGCGTCTGCGGCGTTGCCGGTGTTCCAGCGCCATTGGGCGACGGCGCTCCAGTGTTTGATGTGCACTTTCATCGGGGGTCGGGCAGAGGGTTCGTCACGGGACGCGTCTACGGAGGTCACGTGGCTTATTGCATCTTTTATTACTACCGTGTCCTTGGTGTCGTGCAAGTTATTCTAGGTGAGTACTGGTCTACCGTTCCTTGAACACGGTGCCATCCGTTACCCCACTTCCAAGAGATTGCTAATGGAGGCCAGGTCCTCGTTGGGATGCGACGTCGCGTCCTAGACGCTCATGTCTGCAGGCACAGATCAGGTAATCCCTCGTTTGCGTCGCAGTGCCCACGTGTATTCCAATGACCGGCGCCTAGCGTGTCGTGCTCTCAGTTCTTCCGAATTGCTGCATCGTCGCCGGATGAGCTGACACAATGGACTCCCCGCAAGACGTCTACGCCAAGTGTCTGCCGATAAACTACGGCTACCCCCTCTGGAATCCAGAGCCGAGCAGCACCCTCCCGCCAGCGTACGACATCGACGGTTTCCAGATCGGAGACGTGGGGATCGTCGACCCCGACTGTGGCTTCGACGTCCTCTTCAACGTATCCAAGCCTCCAGACCACGCCCTCCACACACGTCGTGACGTCCCCAAGTTCAATCACATCACCCTCGGGATCGAGGACGTCTACGTCGAACGCGACGCCATCCTTCCCGGTCCTATATTCTCCAGTGGCATCGACCGAGTTCTCATACCCAACTCTGGACCGGGCAACGCTGCGTCCAGGTATGCTTTCGAGCCATGGACGTGTGCATGAACGTACTGAACGACTGTCGTCACAGCATCGACTACTACGAATTCACCGTGCGCTCCGTGGAAGGCGCGATCCTCATCCTTCCCCGGGGTGCGACGCTCCACCAACTTCGACGCAGAGAACGATTTCGGGAGCTGGCGATCCAGCACGCGTTGGATTGGTATCGTTTCGCGAACCAGCCCCACCGGCGAATATCTAATCATTCACTGTATCTCGTCACCGGATTGTACAAGACTCGTTCCTGGTTGCTCGCGTCGTTCCAGAACGCGTCGCAGGGTGCTAACTGGAACGCAGGATTGATCAGAGTGTCGAGGGTCGACGAAGGTGACGCTTCGTGCAGTTACAGATGGGACTCTACGTTTCCCTCGGTCTGCAAAGGCGGCCCTCGGGGCGGACATTGCGGAAAGACGAATCAGACGGTGTTTCTGAGAGGGTTCAAGATTGCTTTGAGGGATGGGATATTCGGGCTCGGGGCCCAGAACCCTACGATCACGGCGGTGCCTCACCACCTGTCCCCAGAAGTTGTCCAGGCTTCGTGTTTCTCGTTTTTGAAGCGATCGTATCGCAGTAAACTGAAGCAAGTACGAAATCCTATTGATATGGCCCATGTTCCTCGATTAACTGAGGTGGGTACATTCCAGCGAGTCCTGATCGCGTGACTGAACTCGCTCTAGCCGTTTCACTATTCTGATGTCATCAATCGTTATCTACTGGAATATGTATGTGTTAATGCACTGATCTATAGGATGACTAACTGGGTCTTTGCTAGAATCCCGGCGCCTCTGTCGCCATTACCCACGATAGTGAATGGACTAATCTGCTCGAGACTGTCAGTGCCGTGACATCCACTGTATTTCGCTGCTAAGTATTGGTCGTGATGATTCAGGGAGTACTCAAGCCCGATGACCTCACACGAGAAGGCTACATGGAGGTGTTTCTGTTGGAAAAGTGCTCTTTCAATTCTCAGAATGGTAAGTAATTAACCCCAGACATCTGACAGTCACGTCACTCAACAACTTGCCTCAGGTGCTGTATATTTGTGTTATGAACTTGTGTGAGCGTTCTGATGGCATGGCACGAATATTTACGAAGCAAAACACTTGACGCAGTGAGGAAACCGGGTTTGAGATGACATGCTCTGCCGAACCAACTGGCGAGTATGAAGCATTGGAAAATGTTGCTGTACTAGAGACCCCTGAACCCCTCGTCGACAACTCGCGGATTGTCATTACATGTGCGTTATGGATTTGTCGAATATGTTAAAGCCCACGGTGACCAAAAATCCCTTACAGGCATCCGAGGGGACCAGTTAATTTTCGGTCTCGGACACAGTTCCACTGAGTGTTATGTGTCAGTTCACGCCGGTGACACGAAATGGAAAACGAAAAATATGCGTGTATGCGTAGGAGAAGCTACAGAATGGGATGCTTTGATTCCACTGTGAGAATACCCTTCTCTCAGTCATATTACTGTTGGCATCAATGACTTTCAGCCCGTCCGAGATGTCTACCATGCTCCGCTTCTCAATTTGTGTCTCTTCCGACTTTGTTTCCAAGATGGAAATCGAAGAAATGCTGCACACCTTGGAAGTCAGTGCAGCAGACTTTGTCGATCTCTGTGAACGAGGAGAGTGTAAGCGCTGTCGCTCGTTTTGTGCTTTCGCTCGATGACACACATCCCAGTGCTCACATTCTCTCCGAGAGTGGAGGATAGCGATTCACTCTCTCTTCCTTCCCTCCTCGTCACCGTTGAACGCCGAAATTTGGATGAGTGGGATGATTCTGTAAGCATCGCGATACAAAGACGCTTTGAATGCTGAATGCAATCACTCCCGACGTTTTTCTCGATTTTCTAGTTACGTCCTATGTCACCCACAGTGAGTCGATGACTCGAACACTACTACCTGTCGATCTGAAAAGACGTTTCCGACAGGATTGCAAGAAATTGCTTTTACTTGCCAAAGTTGCTGGGGAGGCCAAGTGTTGGGCAGGTAAGTTTTATCAAACGCTGTTCGTTGTGTATATTCACCTTTCTTGCCAGACATGGTGGATCACATGAAAAATATCGCCTTCTTGGATCGGGAGCTCAGTGTCGAGGAACGCGACCTCTTTTCGGCTGGTTATATGAATCTGACAGGGGCATGTTGTGCTTCGTGGCGCGTCATTTCATCTGCGGAACAGGAAGAAATGTCCAAGGGTAATGCTGCTCGTGCCGCCTTGGCAAAGGGGTACAGACGGAAGCTCGAGGGCGAAATCGTTGACATTTGCGAGGACGTTTTAAGCGTCCTTGACAGGCACCTCATCCCCTTTGCCACGTCAGGGGAATCCGTGGCCTTCTACGGCCGAATGCGAGTCTTTTTTTCACTGTCATGAAAGGCATGTCTGACGATTGGTGTGCAGGGTCGGCGATTACCATCGTTACTTGACGGAGTTCGGAGGCGACGGCAGGCGCAAAGAGAACGTCGAGCAGGCTTTGGCAGCTTATAAGACAGCCTCGCAGATCGCCATTGCCGAGCTTCAAGCCTCCCACCCCGTCCGCCTCCGTCTTGCTTTAAACTTCTCTCTGTTCCATTATGAGATTTTGGATAACAGCGAGCAGGCTATCCACGTGGCTCAATCGGCGTTAGACGCGATACCAGGTGGAGCGGACGAACTAAATGACACCGATTCAGCGCTGGTCAGGCAGTCACTGCAGGGCAATGTTGCTCGCTGGAAATCGGAGGAGAAACAGAGTATGTTCCTTGTCTGATACGACGATTTTTGGTCGGTTTACGGGCAAAATAGGTCCCGCGGATGAGCAAGACGATAGCCAACTGCCGTCTACCACCGGCTCGCCCTCAGGAGAGGCCATCAGAAACGACACGTCGAAGGATTCCAAAGACGCCCCTCCACCCAGTGTCCCACAGAGTGCTCTCGTCGATCGTCACACAGCAGTTCTGCCGCTCGACTTACTAGCCGCAGGTCTGTTCCCCAGGTCTTCCGACGCCATCGTTGAAGACAAGAAGTCGGTGCTTACTGCGAGCCAGGAGAGGACGTTGGACGCGAATAGCGTTCGTCCGGACGAAGCGTCCGAGAACGTGCCACCGTCGCAGGGACAGGGAGACGCAGAGGCGGGGTCGCCCCCGAGGTCACCCGGCACGGCATCGGTGAAACCCGTCCTTTTAGAAAACGAACATGAAGCGCTCGACTCATTTCTAAGCCTCAGTGAAGAGGAAGGGTCGGTCCTGGACAGTCCTGGAGAAACGCGCTCGCCAAGGACCCTTTTTGAGCCCTTCTTTACCTTATTTGGCCGACTTCGAGCTCTCGGTAATGGCTCAAAGGACGACAAACGCAAGCATCACGAAGCCGAAAAGATCCTGCGCAAGGTCCGTTCGCCCTTCCCTCCCGCTCACCCTTTTGGTTCATCTCGTCCCTTCCTAGGCAAAGACCAGGATGGCCAATCAGGTCAAGGTCGGTGTCCGACCCTCTCCCAACCACTCCCGACCGCGGTTCCTCATCTTTCTCTAGGTTCTCCTGCTTGGCTCTAGCAACTCGGGCAAGTCAACCATCCTCAAGGTAACCCTCCTCCCCTCCATGTCCCGTTCCCTCCGCCTCACCTCCGCCGTCATCACAGCAAATGCATCTCATCTATGGGACCCACTTTTCGACAGAGGACATCGAAGACTTTCGGCAGATCATCTTCAACAACTTGATCGGAGGCATGAATTATATGTTTGAGGTCGTGGAAGACATGGGTCTCAAGGTCGCAGAGGAAAACTTGCCACACGTCAGGACGATCACGAATACCCACTCTATCCTCTGGGACCAGCCATTCCTAAGACACTATCACGAACCTCTCAGGGCTCTTTGGCAAGACGAGGCCGTCCAGGTAACTTACCAGCGAGGATACCAAAATGGCTGGTTCGAAAAGTGACTCCTCTCTCCTATCAGAGCCCATCACCCCTGTTTACCTTCATCACACAGCTTGGCCTACTTCCTCCCAGAACTTGATCGCCTCTTTGAAGAGACGTACAAACCAACCGAGCAGGACATCATTCAATGCCGAGTCAAAACAATCGGTATCAGTGAAACTACTTTCCAGCTCGAAGATCACGAGATGCACGTGTTCGATGTCGGCGGTGTGAGGAGCGAACGAAAAAAGTGGATACGCTGCTTCGAGGACGTCACTAGTATACTATTCTTGGTCAGCCTAAGTGGCTACAACCAACGTCTCGCGGAGGACGAGGACGTCGTGCGTCATCTCTCTCTCCTCTTTCGGTGCTCACCCCTTCCAGAATGAAATGCAAGAAGCGATGGTCCTTTGGGATGCTATATGCCGTTCCAGGTGGTTCGAGCAAACATCCATAGTCGGTGTCCCATACAAGCTATGTCGTCGCTATCATTCTGACCGGCTGATGGTAGATATTATTCCTAAACAAGGACGATTTATTCCGAAAGAAGATTATTCATTCGGATATTAAAGACTTTTTTCCAGTGCGACTTCCTGTCGTCGCATCGTATCATCGACTCATGTCATCTTCAGGACTTTGAGGGTGAGCCGGGGGATGCAAAAGCAGGTCGCGATTACTTCCGGGAACGCTTCTCCCGATTCGCACAGGAGGCAGGCCGCTCTAAAGAGCGCGAGGTTTATATTCAGTACGTAACGACGCATGTCCGCTTACAAGTGCTAAGGTATTGTCAGTGTAACGACCGCAACGGACATAGCAATGCTAAAAGTTGTGATGGCTGCTGTCGAAGGTACGTACGATTTCAGGCTTCCGAAATCCAGCCCGACTGATATGCTCAACAGAGTAAGTGGAGGTCTTCATTTGTCCCATCTTCGGCCTTGATTTTTTTCCCTCATCGTACGCTCTGTAGCATCACTCTCCGGTCCAATCTTAAAGTCGCGGCACTGGTCTGATTTCTACCTGTTAATATGCCCCTGGGGTACCTGCACATCTCCAGACATATCTCCCATACTGTTGTCACAAACTTATCTTTTCCTTTCCTTGCTCCGCCTCGATGGATGATAAACACAACCATACCGCCGTCTTTCTTCTTCTTGTCATGCATTGTAATTCTTACTGATCACTCTGTTGTCGTAT